>JAPMUY010006626.1:410000-475135 GCA_026901105.3 Galaxias olidus
AGGGGCAGAACAGCTGAAAGCCCTTGCACCCATGGTCTGGAGCTGAAAGGGAGGCGGGATCAGGAGGCCAGCTGAAGAGGACAGAAGGGAGTGGGGGGGGGGGGGGGTGTACTCCTGGAGAAGGTTGGATAGGTAAGCAGGAGCCAGGTTATGAAGAGCTTTGTAGGTGAAATTAAGGGTTTTGAAATCAATCTGGAATTGGACAGGGAGCCAGTGAAGCTTGATGAGAATGGGCAGGTGATGATACGTAGTTTAGGACTCCTCAGTTCTATCTCTAAATGGAGGAATAAAAAGCTTAGCTGGTGTTATGGTTCTGGGACATCTCCAGTCTGGGATATAGATAGATATAGATATCTACTCTACCTGAATGGTTGTGTGTACAGAAGACACAAAGGTCTGACCCCTTACCCCCCCCCCCCCCCCCCCCCCAGGATTCTAGCCAGGTCGTGGAGTCCTACAAGTCTGGCTTTGAGCCGCCGGGGGACGTGGACTTTGAGGACTACGGCCAGGCCATGAAGAGGACCGTGTCAGAGACCAGTCTGTCCAACTCACGAGGGGAGGCCAAGGAGCGGCCGGGGGGCAAGAGCAAAGGCAAACTCTGGCCTTTCATCAAGAACAAGAACAAGGTAACGCGCGCACACACACACACACACACACACACACACACACACACACACACACACTCGTACAGTTCAGTCATAGTTGGGAGGGAGAGCTCTGCCCTGAATGCACTGGTTTTGACCATGACATTCTAGAAGATGAACTAATTTTGAAATGAGAAAAATGATCTGTACTTGCCCAGGAACCATTTTGTAGGTTTGTGTGACTGTGTGTGTACCATAGTGTGTACCATAGTGTGTACCATAGTGTGTACCATAGTGTGTACCATAGTGTTACGTGACCTATGTGTTGTCTTGTTTCAGCACTTACATTGTACATTGTACAAAACAACCTTTTATTTTGGAGGGGGTAATATATATGTACATTTGTTGATGCTTCATTTGTATTTCATGCCATTTGTGTAATAGTACTGTACACCTCTGTTGAGTATACATTAGTAATAGTTTTCTAGTGTAGTGAGTGTTAGTAATAGTTTTCTAGTTGGTGTTGCCAGTTTTGTTGTTGTCATTTTCCATCCCATTTCCTTTTTCCTTTGCGGTCACCATCCCCCTCATTGGTGTGGAACCCTCCTTATTTTCACTGACCCATACCGGTAACACACTAACGCCTCCTAGACCCCCCCTCCTCCTCTACCGCTGTGGGTGAACTAAACGGGCAGAATGACTGTGCTCTCAGGCTGCGGTCCTACCAATAAGTACTGATGATCTGGAATGGCCTCCCCTCACCGCCCCATACTTCATACTAGCTCAGCCGACCCACCGTGGAGGGCTGGGTGGGGATAAGGTGGAACACAAAGGCCATGGAATTAGAGCGCTATCACACACAAGGAGAGAAGGTTGAAGTGTGTGTGTGTGTGTGTGTGTGTGTGTGTGTGTTCATACTGTGAGCAGCATAGGGACCCTGAAGGAAACGGTGAACTTTGACCTGACTTGTGTGTGTGCGTGCGTGCGTGCGTGCGTGTGTGCGTGCGTGCGTGTGTGTGTGTGTTGTGCTCTGCTCATCCTGCTCCTGGTCGTTCTCTGTTTTACAGTATGTAGGGACACCTAGAGGTATGTGTACTATACTGTTCATACGTAAGCACACACACACACACACAGTCAGGATTTACTCCAGCAAAGACAGTGTAGGGTAGACTACCCAAGACAATAATCTGTGACTTCAGAGTGTAGAACGGGCTGCAGTTCAAACAGGCACCCTAACTAGTGGACTGAGATCTGCCTAATGGATAGAAGTTGTTGGCTCACTGAGAGAATCTCCCGTAGCCGGCAGCTATTAACCTCTATGACCCTAAATACCATTTTGTGGACTCCCTTTCGTGCATGCTCCCTGAGGAAAATGTTAGAACTAATATTGGGAATGGGGCATGTACCAGCCCTCGCTGGCACAGGACGAGGTGGGAAAGGAGAAGCAGTGATAGTACATATGTATCTGGAAGCTTGCATGTGCTTTCTGTGACCCCCCCCCCCCCCCCCCGTGGCTTTATTGCGGCTGCTCGCCCTAACTGACGCTTAATCCTACTGACCCTGTGCAGTGTTGTTACTTGTCTCATGTTCGACAGGATTCCACAGAGTAATAACTGATCCACTGGCCTTCGATTCTTTGGTTTTTGTTGTCTTTTGTTTTGTGTTGGGGGTTTTCTGTTTGTTTGTTTAACATTTGTTGGAGCCTTATTTATCTCGTTTTGTGTTCCCTCCTCCTCCTCCTCCTTTTCCTTTTGTCTTTCTCGTTTGATTCTGCCCCCACTTCTTCTTGTCCTTTTCCTCGGCGCCACGGCTCCCTCTCTTACTGGTAGCTTATGTCCCTGTTAACGTCCCCCCGCCAGCCCCCCCCTGCCCCCCCAGCCTCGTCCCCGCCCTCACCCTCTGCTGTTCCCAACGACCCCCAGTCTCCCAAGCAGCAAAAGGAGCCCCTCTCCCACCGCCTCAACGACTTCATGACGTCCAAACCTAAAATGCACTGCCTCCGGAGCCTGAGGCGCGGGGTAAGTCTGCCTGTCTGCCTGCCTGCCTGCCTGCCTGTCTGTCGGCCTGTCTGACTGTCTGTCTGCGTGCATGTCTCCTGTGGCTGCCAGTGTACTTGTCTGTGTGCTCATCTGTCTCTCTGAGGAGCTCTGCCTAGCTCCACTGTATGGAGGTGGAGGTCATAATGCCTGCATGGTCGTCTCCCAGCAGGGGGTTACTACGACCAGCTCACTGTCATGGAGGCACTGTGACCACCACTGGTGAAGTCCTTGAAAGATGGGCCATTTTACCCCATTCTAATAAAAGTGTTTCCATAGCGATTCAGCATTCTGTGCCTTAACAGTTTAAAGCGTTATTAGTACTTTACGTCTTACAATTTTCTGCATTAGTATAAAAGACTTTCATTAAAGACAAACAGAAAAAAGACAGAAAGTTCATTAAATCTGCATAAAGCTAGTTACTTATTCACAATCTAGAGAAGTACTGCCATGATGGATTGGAATGGTTTGGTTCCCCATACAGTGGGAGGGTCTTCCTCTGTATCCAGCCTCTCTAGCATGCTTCCACAGTTCTGCTCTCGTAGCTGTCTGAAGCCAGGCCATCTTTCTGTCTGTTTGCATAATCAGACATCCACTCTCTCTTCGCCCTGTCCTCTCCAAAGAGAAAGTCTCATAGCGCTTCTCACCACTATTCTTCTTGAAACCAGTTTCTCACTATGCAGTGATAGGGAGAGTGTTTGAACGCCGTCCGAGTTGGAAGCAGGTAGGTATTTCTCGCTGATCAGGGAAAGAAAGAGAGAAGGCTGGAAAAACAAGGTGATGACCTGGATGAAAAGTACAACCTTTACATGGCCTTCATTGTTTTACTTACTGACAGGAAAGCTGTTTTGATGTGGGCTAATAAAAATAAATGAAATGACTAAGCTTTATATGATCTGAAGGTTTGGCATGGAGTGCTTCTGACAAAGCACTGTTGGCTGTGTGAGTCACTCTGTCTAGGACACTGTCTGCGTTTTATCTTGACCTCAAACTAATAGGGTTTCCTGGCCACAGCCACAACACTACAACTCCCAGCTTCCCTTGACCTTAGGGATGGGCGTGTGTTTGTTTCTGACTTTACCAATGTAGTTTGTTCATATTCATATTTTGCAAAGGGCAGCAGTGGCCCAGGAGGGCTTTTTTCGAGAGTTGACCTCATGCCACACGAAATAAAAAAAGAATAACAACACAGCCAGATGAATGGATTGTAGAGCCGCAAACGTACGAGGAAACGTTTAAAGGTCAGCAGAAAAAGGAAGTATATTTTGACCAATCGAACAGGAAGTGCACGTTTCTGAAAAAGGAAGCAGTGACATAGTTTCTGACATAGCAGTGACAAAAAGAGTAGTTTGGAAAGGGCTCCAGGATAAACCTGATGCTTTGTGTTGAATGCAGAGATTCCCGTTTAACCTTATAGTCGTAGATATAGTCGACTATAGTAGTAGAAAAGCAATGGAACAATTGAAGCGAGTCACTGAGCTGAAGCCTTCAATCAGGCTGCCCTCTCATTAGATCTGAGCTCAGAACAGTTGACAAACAAACCCCTACAACACACATGGAAATACATCTCCATTGTAATTCCCCCTCCTTTTCATAAATGTCACTAAAGTATTTATGTTGCTTATCTATGTATATAAGCGTTGTTTAGTGTCATATATGCATCCACCCATTGTTTAGAACACGATTTACAACCTCTTTGTGTTTCCTTTTAGGACTCAGTCCGCTGATTACAGTAGGCTGAGACTGAAGCCATCTAGGCAGTCCTGTTATGTAAGAGAGCAGTGGGTGTGTTGGGGAACCCTCTGCTCTTCCTGTTGAAGGCCGTATTGACAAACCTAACGGCTGCCTTGATGAAGTAAACAGCACCTCGGGGGCCTAGTCAATCCACATAGCTCTCAGCTAGAGGCCTTCTGCTGGCCTTTCCTTTGCATCTTAACCTGATCTCATTATGTACATAGTGTACAATCAAAGATAAACCACCAACATTTCATTCCTCATCTCTGAATGCGTTCTGTGTTGAGTGTGTTAGTTGTAGCGTAGCAGAGTGGTCAGACTGTTAGGTGGGGTGCAGTCTCCCTTGAGCCCTTCATAGTGTGTGGGGGTGGTCACTGTGAGGGGGCCTGTTATTCTGCACAGCTCTCTGATGTGTGATTGAAATGAAGCCTGTGTGTGATAGATCTCATGCTAGAGGCAGTGTGAGGGTAAGGGAGCCGGGCGGTGTACCCCTCAGAGGCCCCCAGTACTGATGATCCATGGTGCTGCGTGTCCCCCTCAGAGGCCCCCAGTACTGATCCATGGTGCTGTGTGTCCCCCTCAGAGGCCCCCAGTACTGATCCATGGTGCTGTGTGTCCTCCTCAGAGGCCCCCAGTACTGATGATCCATGGTGCTGTGTGTCCTCTCTCAGAGGCCCCCAGTACTGATGATCCATGGTGCTGTGTGTCCTCCTCAGAGGCCCCCAGCACTGATGATCCATGGTGCTGTGTGTCCCCCTCAGAGGCCCCCAGTACTGATCCATGGTGCTGTGTGTCCTCCTCAGAGGCCCCCAGTACTGATGATCCATGGTGCTGTGTGTCCTCCTCAGAGGCCCCCAGCACTGATGATCCATGGTGCTGTGTGTCCTCCTCAGAGGCCCCCAGTACTGATCCATGGTGCTGTGTGTCCTCCTCAGAGGCCCCCAGTACTGATGATACATGGTGCTGTGTGTCCTCCTCAGAGGCCCCCAGTACTGATGATCCATGGTGCTGTGTGTCCCCCTCAGAGGCCCCCAGTACTGATGATACATGGTGCTGTGTGTCCTCCTCAGAGGCCCCCAGTACTGATGATCCATGGTGCTGTGTGTCCTCCTCAGAGGCCCCCTGTACTGATCCATGGTGCTGTGTGTTCTCTCTCAGAGGCCCCCAGTACTGATCCATGGTGCTGTGTGTCCTCTCTCAGAGGCCCCTAGTACTGATGATCCATGGTGCTGTGTGTCCTCTCTCAGAGGCCCCTAGTACTGATGATCCATGGTGCTGTGTGTTCTCTCTCAGAGGCCCCTAGTACTGATGATCCATGGTGCTGTGTGTCCTCTCTCAGAGGCCCCTAGTACTGATGATCCATGGTGCTGTGTGTCCTCTCTCACCACCGCTGCAGCAGGCGTCCCCTCGCTCGCTCTACTCTCACACAGAGCTCATGAAGAGGACTCTGGGCCGGCCCACCTATGCTTTCGAGGCCAGGCAGTATGTTGTAAGTGTGTGTGTGTGTGTGTGTGTGTGTGTGTGTGTGTGTGTGTGTGTGTGTGTGTGTGTGTGTGTGTGTGTGTGTGTGTGTGTGTGTGTGTGTGTGTGTGTGTGTGTGTGTGTTGGTTTGTTTGTTGTGTGTGTGACCTGTCAGTGATGGTGAGTGTATTTCTGAATTGCTTGTCAGGGACATGTGCTGCACAGACAGTAGTCTCCTTAAATTATTCATTGAGTTTTTCAATAACAGTTTCTTTTGTTCGACATACATGGGGGTTGTTTTGTCTCCTTACAAAGGAGGCTAGTGTCTGTGACTGCTGTTTTCTTTACTTGGCTCATGGCACATGACCGTGCACGTCACCCAACCAGAGAAGATGACCTCATTTCAGCTTGAGGTGTCGTGTTAGCCCCCTCTGTCAGCTGCAGACCTTAGGCAGAGCATCTTTAAAGGGCCACTTCTCAAAGGGTCTCCAGCACCTCTTAGGCCTCGAGGAGAGGAGGACGATTTCCAAGGGTGCTGGTCATACTTTGAGCTGTTTGAGCCTACAATACCCATAATTCACCCCTCCTAGGCTTGTTTGGTGCCGGCAGTACGCTTTGTCTTTATGACCCATTTATATCTGTATGTCTGAGGAAAGTTGATGTTAGCTCACATCACATAGACAATAGCACTGCAAACTTCAATGTAGGTGTTTGAATTCAGCCTCTTTGAATTAGGTAGATGCTGTTTCTGGGAATCACTGACAGGGAGGGAGAAGTAGCTGACCTGGGGAGGCCCATAGCCAACGCTTCCATGGGGCTAACTTGATTAGAAGACTTAACCATGTACAGTATAGTGCTGCCTTTGACGTGGCAACAGGATCTGCTAGGACAGTAACAGCTCCTCCGAGCTAACCTATCTCCCCATCCCCATATCCAGTCAACATACGGGGTTTCCCAATAGGCACTTTACACATTATACTTAATGAGCAATTATGTATAAATGAACCACAAAGCTTTCCTGGCACAAATTATTATCCTCTTTGGTAGTTCCTTTTCCCCTTTTAATTTGTCATAATTACCCATATTTACCCTTTTGAAAACACAAATTACAATAATCCATGCATGCACTTTGAATTTGGGTCCTCTGATATATTTTAGATGTTGTTGGTGTTAGTGAAGAAGCAACTTTCCTCCAGTTGTTCATATGTGAAACAATCGTCATCACTTTGTCAGCCTCCTCCTCATCAACTTGTAAAACGCTGCCTGATTGCTGTAAAAAATAGAAGAGGTTTATAGCGCCTCCTGCTGCCTGAACCTTGTATGGCTGTGAGGAGGCCTGCAGACGCAGGAGAAGAAAGGATGTTCTGTTCCGTGTCTCATCTGTCTTCTCTTTCCCTTTCTCTCTTTACTCAACGCTTGCTGCCACTAAACTAGTGAGTTGGCTGCCCTGCCAACTTTACATTATAAACATTTTATTATTTATTCATTCACTCATTGAAACCCTTTGTTAAACTTCACCATTTGAGAAAAATAAATCTTACATATGGTGCAACTAGTTTATGCAAATGTTTGTTACGGACACATTGTATCCTGTTGCTTGGAGGCTGTTATTTTGTTCCACCTGCACCCTCTTTTCCTAATGGTGAAGTTTAACAACGGACGTTTTACATCAATATCCATGTCAACCATTTCTGTGTGCTACCAGTTGACCAATGCTCTTTATGTTCTTCTGATTTTGACGTTTGTCTGTTCTTTCTCTCTCTCTCTCTCTCCTGCACCTCACCATTTCTCTCTCCTCCTCCCCCACCCCCTCCGTGAAGCTTTCTCTCAAGCTGGTAAGCATGACCGTAATCGCACGATCATAGCAGCATGACCTCAGCACGCACGTCGTCCTAATAACACGTGGATGTACCTTAACATGAGCTCTCATTGATTTAGGCTCTCTGGGTCAGGGCGGGGAGTCCTTTCTTGTGTTGTGATGGACTGCACACCTTTTGTTGTCTCATTTTTGTTTTCTGTGCGTGTATGTGTGTGTGTGTGTGTCTTGTTTCTGTTGTGTGTGTTTTTCGTCGCGTCTCTCCCCACCTGTGCCTGTGTGCTCTGTGCAGATCACACTCAATTCCCACATCCGGAATCTCATTGAGGTGATGAGAATGACTCACGTTCTGTCCGTCTGTCTCTGCGTCTGGTAGTTCCATCCCTCTGATTATGGTGTGCATGGTGCTATCTTCCATATAGATGATTTAGATATACAAATCAATATTATACATGGTGCATGCCTCTAGATGTGGAAGTGATCGGAAGGAAAGCCTTCGGATCTCCCGTTGATGCTTAGTGTCCTGGGAATACAAACACGTTTCCATGGGACAGTGGCTGAGTGGAACACTAAAGTAGCGCCTTGCTTGCACTATGTACGACAGCTCTTCTGATTGGATGCTCTGAATTATCACTCTTGTGGTTGATGGGATTTTTGATTTCTAAGGGATTAAGAAATCCTTACAAAACACTTTTCTTAAACTTACTCACAAGCTAAGAAAAATCACAGTGGGAGCATCCTGTAACTGAATGAGATGATTAACTAGATACCTTAGCTTCAAACTAGTGCTACGGCTTAACCAAAGCTGCCTTATGTTGATCAGTAATATTAACAAGTTACTAATAAGACTGCATGTTAAGTGCGTGTTCATTCAAACCTGTCCATTGTGTTGCATGCTGGTAAGTGTAGGCTGGTGAGGCACACAGGTGCTTCTGCTGCTGATCTCTGAACAGTAGAACGCACTCTTCACCACAGTAATATCCTGGGCCCTGATTCTATCCAGTCCTAGAACAACACAACACAATATTGCTCAAATGACAGGACCGTTGTTTAAGGGCTGAAATGGGTTCGTTGATTTATTCTATTATTACAGAGGTGTGTTATTCTCTGAAAGCCTGATGAGAGAACACACTGCAGCCTACAGACAAGCTCTGTATTCATTCCACATTACATTGAGATGACTCACAGATGAGTCATCAGATCAATAAGACATTGCATCAAGGAAACTCCACTGGAGACGTTACCCTGACTGGCCTCCCAAACTACACACACACACACACACACACACACACTTACTCTCCATTTTAGGAGCACTTACCTACCTATCCTAATTTAACAGGTCAAAGTGCTGCAGGAAAAATGAAGTGCAATGATGAGGCATTATTGGCTAGCATGGGGCTCAGTGTTGTTTTGGTTTAGAACTACTAGGTGAAGAGCCGTTTCCTGTGAAAACAGCTTGTAGAAGTAATTTGGTCTGTGATACAGAGAACCACAGTGGCTACTTTACTTGAACTCTTCACAATAGCAGTAGTGACTCTTGGTTACATAATCAAATACGCAATTGTTTTCAACACTTACAATGAAATAATCTTCATCTTAGGCTTTGCCACTTGTCTGTTTCCCTCTTTCCGTCCCTTGTTTCCCTCAGGGCTCTGGACCTGAAGACTTCAGCCACCTGCCCCCGGAGCAGAGGAGGAAGAAGCTGCAGGGCAAGATGGACGACCTGAACAAGGACATCCAGAAGGAGATGGACCAGAGGTAAGGTGGAGTGGAGGCCATCTTGTTTTCCTGCTGTTTCACATAAAACATAAGATGTGAGTGGAGTTAACTTTTTCCAGTAAAACGTTATGATCTGATTCACGTGTTGATGAAATCAGTCTCCTCCTCCCAAACTAAATCATTCTCCATCATATTATCTGACCTGTCTCCACCAGACTGGCTGTGGCTGCTAATCTGAGGCGCTGTGTCTTTATCCATGCTGATGAACATGTGTGTCTTCCTACAGGGACGCGCTGACCAAGATGAAAGACGTGTACTTGAAGAACCCCCAGATGGGAGACCCCAGCAGTGTGGACCCCCGGCTGGCCGAGATCTCCCAGAATATCGACAGACTGCAGCTGGAAGTGCAGAAGTTTGAGGTGAGCTGCAGAGTGAGGGGTTAGAGAAGAGGCTGAGAGAAGAGCAGACTGGAGAGGCAGGGCTGTAACAGGCGGGGGGGGGGGGGGGGGGGGGTTCCAGAGGCACCTGTGTCTGCTGCGCTTCCTTATTAGGAGAAGCTGCTCTGCTGCTGAGGTAGCCAGCTGCTCTGTCTGTGCGCTGGAGGGATGCCTGGATGGCCACCTCTCACCCCTACACCGAAACAAATGTGTTCTAAATAAATAGCTCCGTGGGTAAAGCACTGTGGAGGAGCAGCAGATCCGTGTGTGTGTGTACAGTCCGTTTGATGTCCTACCCCTGGCTGTGTTCAGGGCTGGTTAGCGGAGGTGGAAGGGAGGTTGCCGTCGAAGAGCGATCCCCCTCGGAGACAGAGCGCCCTGTATGAGGCCCAGAACAGCCCCCCTGTCAGCAACAACTGTGCTCAGGACAGAGAGAGGTACAGTACACACACGCACACACACACACACACACACACACAGAGTAACTCTGCAACAACTGTGCTCAGGACAGAGAGAGGTACAGTACACACACGCACACACACACACACACACACAGAGTAACTCAGCAACAACTGTGCTCTGGACAGAGAGAGGTACAGTACACACACACACACACACACACACACACACAGAGTAACTCAGCAACAACTGTGCTCAGGACAGAGAGAGGTACAGTACACACACACACACACACAGAGTAACTCAGCAACAACTGTGCTCAGGACAGAGAGAGGTACAGTACACACACACACACACACACACACACACACACACACAGAGTAACTCAGCTATAACTGTGCTCAGGACAGTGAGAGCTGCAGTACACACACACACACACACACAGAGTAACTCAGCAACAACTGTGCTCAGGACAGAGAGAGGTACAGTACACACACACACACACACACACACAGAGTAACTCAGCTATAACTGTGCTCAGGACAGTGAGAGGTACAGTACACACACACACACACACACAGAGTAATTCAGCTATAACATGCAGTGACCACCATGAGCGAGCCTGTTGCTATAGTTACGATGTGTGTCTTGGCCCTTGAGCAGCCCGGATGGCAGTAACACGGAGGAGCAGAGTTCAGAGACTCAGGTCAAGGCCGCCCCCGCCCCCCCGCCACCTAACCCCACCTCCACGCCCGATTTTGACGACGAGTTTGATGACGACGAGACTCTGCCCACCATTGGCACCTGCAAAGCCATCTACCCCTTTGAAGGTGACGGTCCCACACACAGCCCTGTGGAGAAGGGGCCAGAGTTTGAGGCTGTACTGTACACTTACCTTTTTGTTCTGTCTCTCTGTGGCTCTCTGTGGCTCAGGGCACAACGAGGGCACCATAGCGGTGGCCGAGGGGGAGCTCCTGTTTGTGATCGAGGAAGACAAGGGCGATGGCTGGACGCGCGTGCGGCGCAACGAGGACGAGGAGGGCTACGTGCCCACCTCCTATGTGGAGGTGTTTTTGGAAGCCAACGCCAAAGGTGCTATGACATACATTTAACTTGACCCAGGCCTTCATGCTCAGTGGCTGTCTGCTGATAGAGTAGTCACTCTGAGAGTTACATCCATCAGAGTTCTCCATAGTGTGGCTCAAATCCTACCCCGCCATGTTTGAACCTGTGCCAAACGACGAGGCCCGCTGCCGTGGCGGTCAGTAGGAGAGATGATCGTCCAGTATACACAGGACCGGTGTCGTCATCATAACACTGTTCACAAAGTCAACCAGAAGAGAAAGCAGGTAGTTCAGAGAAGCAGACCGAGAGGAAGAGAGTGAGATGACAGTGAGTGTGGTTGCAAAGAGTCTCACATACTCACTGCGTATGCGTGCGTATGGCTCACGTTGAAGAAGGACTGTTGATAGTGATTTAGATGAGGGTCGTCCTGATATTGCAGCAATACTTGGGAGGAATTGTGTTTCGATTTTGTTTTGCTTTAGAAATGTTTTTATTCACGATTTCACTTGAACAGTATTTGATTAGCTCTTTGATTTGCGAGGTTTTTCTGCAAATGGCAGAACATGGAAGGTCAACGTGGACGTACGTAAAATATCAATCTTTGAAATGAACAATCGATCGTCTTTTCATCAATACTCAATCATATTGTTGTTTTTTGAGTTGCTATTGTTGCACATTGTTGCAAGGCATACAAGTTACATGTATTTGCTATAAGGAGATGTACATCTTCTCATTGAAGTTGATTTAAGAAGAAAAAGACTCTGATATTTAATATGCATCACTGTAAAGGCCCCCCTAAAGGTTCTGAAGGCAAAGCATGTGACAGTATCGGACCATCCACACCTTTTTGTTTCAGGACTATGGTAAAGGCATGGAAGGATTGAGAATGAGCAGCACCAAGCTCTGGGGTGAGACAGACAGACAGTGTGTGGAATGGGGCCTTTGGGTTTTGTAGTTCCTTGATGATTCACATCTATGGGTGGCACTCCCTAGACACGCATGGTGTGAGGATGTAGGCCTTGTTAATAGATGCAGTGAAAATGTAGAGGTCTTCCTTTTCATATCCATTGTACCTGTGAAAACATGGGCCATGGGTAGTTATTTTTTTTTTTTCTGATCATGTGTGGGGTGACTTTTTTTGTGCTATATTTGCTGGCCTGTTGTCTGCTGTAGATATGTGCACTGATGTGCATGTAAAAACCACATGTCTGATTACCTACATAAAGAGAGTCCATTTAAATGTGCTGCATGTTGCTTGGCTTTGTGTAACATGTTTTAAGTATGTTTGATGTTGTTGAAGTTGCCTTCTATTAAAAAGTACTAAAAACCAAAGGTTGAGCATTCTTAGATATTGTTTAATTTGACATCATTACCTTAGTCATGAAAACTCATGGGTTTCTGTATCGTCTTTGCTAACATCATCATCTAATTTTTCCTTTTTTTGAATTTCAGATTCCTAAAAGTGTGGCTGAGGAGTGGCAGGGCAAGCAGCAGGGGACACACCACCACGCTCCTTTAACACTCTCTGAGTCAGAATGAGAGAGAGTCTGTTTGAAAGATACCCGAGACAAAAAAGGATTCCAATTCACAACTCGCTTCACCAATCTGATTGTAGTTTGGGATCGATCTGCAACAGTCTGACCAGAAGCATCTAAATATTATAAATATAAAAAAAAAAACAATTGAGCTCCCATTATCTTTCCATTCTTAACAGAATTACCTTCACATTTATGATTTTGCTTTCATTGTGTCAGCAAAGCTTTGCTTCTCATTATACTAACTCTGCTAGCGCTGTGCAGTCACCCAAAGTGGCAGTTGGCTCTCTCGCTCTGAATGCCCCTCCCGCCCCTAGCCCTACCCACTGTTCTTCCTCCATCCCACACACACACACACACCACAGGGTGTGGTCAGGGACGGGACCAGGACCAGTTGGAGATGACTGAGACTCTGAGTGCCGACAGAGAGAGGAGGTCTGTGCTGCCACACCCTGTGTGTCAGTCAGGTCTGAGCGTCACAGTCCCAGCCGCCCTCTCACTCCTTCATTGACTCAGGCCAAGGAGCCCAGCCGTGTAGCTGACAGAGCAGCCCCTCCATTCCACTCTCTCAGACGTCTGCTCCACGTTTTACAGGTTTCAACCAAGCCCAGAGAACAGGACACCTTCATTGGCTCGTCTGCTCTGTGCTCGTATGAATGGCTGGGATATGTCATTGGTTTGTATGAATGGCTGGGATATGTCATTGGTTTGTATGAGTGGCTGGGATATGTCATTGGTTTGTATGAGTGGCTGGGATATGTCATTGGTTTGTATGAGTGGCTGGGATATGTCATTGGTTTGTATGAATGGCTGGGATATGTCATTGGTTTGTATGAATGGCTGGGATATGTCATTGGTTTGTATGAATGGCTGGGATATGTCATTGGTTTGTATGAATGGCTGGGATATGTCATTGGTTTGTATGAGTGGCTGGGATATGTCATTGGTTCTATCTGTGTGTGTATGTGCTCTGTGGTCTCCACCAGAGCCTTATGTGTCATATCCAGCAGGTCAGGGACAGCTCCTGGCTGGAGGGGGGATTTTCTTGATATCCTGGTAGAAGGTGTAACCTAAAGAGGATAGCGAGCTCTACTTCATTCACCTACATTCTCATTCATGGTGTTTGTCACTGGTGTCTCCTCCCCACTCTGACCACACCCCTTCCCTCCACAAGCCCCTCTCCCCTCAGGCAGCAGGAGCTGGCCATTGGTCACAGCTCAGGCTGGGGCAGGCTCTCAGGCGCTGTGGTTTGGAGTGCATGCTTGCCCTGTTTCCTCCTCCTCCTTGCCCCCTTGCTACCTGCCCAAGGGGTGGGGAGCTACACAGCTGCCTGGCTCTCTGTTCTTTTCAGTTCAGCTAACCCCATTGCCTGTTTTCTTCCTCTCAACCTGGACGTCACCTCTTGGGTTCTGTGCCTGTGGTACTTCTGTTAGTTTGTCTGACTGGCTGTTACTTTGTGCTCGTTCAGCGCATGCTCACTTTTTTTATATATATATATATACATATATATGTATATAATAGTGAGTGTGTTATCTCCTCCCAGTGTCTCCTACTGTAAGCACTGATATCTTGGACCCTAAACGTGTTTCTAAATCATGTTCTGCATACATGGGTTATGAATGTGATGTCTGTTTGTACTGTAGAGACAGTAGGTATGCACTGTCATGATTTTGGCATTGCATCTGTTTGAGAAGTGGGCTCACGTCAAAGTGTCAAGTGTTATTGGCTAGCTGTTATCATCCTGTGACCACTGCGATGTTTCCAAAGTTCCCTCCATGTGCAACGGTCCAATCTTGGAACTGATTCATCAGAGGAATTATTTTAACATGGCTTAAAGTTTGCCCAGTACCTTCTGTATAAGAAAAAATATAATGTAACCAACTCTTACTCTTACGAGTTTGTTACTGAATTCTAGACAACATTAATCTGCTCTGGGCCTTAACTGAGTTAATCTTATTGCTGCATTCAGTAAACTGAAAGAGTATTGGGGATATCTTACATGTGGTATGCTGCCTCTGAAGAAGAACCCTTGATATTGTAGAGAGAAGTATGAGTGTCTGGATCTTACAGCACTGTTAGACAACAGAAATAATGATCACTGTTACCCTGGCACATACCTGATTTAAATCTTTGATTTTGCTACTTTGATGATGTTGGGTCAAAGAGATTCGACTTACTATGCTAGTTGTTGTTTTTTTTAGCTGGAATTTTGTTGTTGTTTGCAACTGTTCTACAAACCACTTGAGAAGAAGATAATGCCTAAACTTTAGGACTGAATTCCTTTTAACTGCAGATAAAATAATAAATAACAAATATTTTGTTATGTTTTGTCTAATATAGCAATTGATGGTGTACGATGTTACAGCAAATGTGTGAACCTTTTTTATAGAAAATCATCAACATAATATTTCAAACAGCAGAAATTGAAATGTCAATTTATCAATGGACATTAGCAGATCAACAAGTCAGCAGTGTGACATTTAAACCAACATAAAGAAATGAAGTCCAGCTTGTTTGTTTTGTGGCAGAGAATCATGGTCATGATCATGGGAAGTCTAGCTTTCATTGTTTGCCATCCATCTACTAATTTGTGTAAGCTAGATGGGGGCGGAACTTCTGTCTTTTTTTTACAGTCCATCAGCTGTTGACAAAGATTGCAATGTAAAGTGAGTTTCAAACAGTCAGAAGAGAGCAGATGTGATGATCAGTCTACTGAATCTCCTTGCCTAAGGCTCAACTGACCATTACAAACATTTGGTAATGTCAAAGAGTACATGTACAGAAAATATGGTGAGTTGGAATTAGAGCGTATAGAAGAATATATAATGAAGATTAAACTCGAAACAAATTATATAAAACATCTATTTTTAAGGTTTAACTATAAAACGTCTTACCATTACTTTTCCTGCTTCGCTTAAGCTAGCTGAGTAAGACATTTTTGTTTTGTTTTGGTTTGTTTTTGTAAGGTCTGCCAAATGGTGTGTTGCACTTTTTTGTTTTGTGCTCCATTTTGGTATGCTTGTGTTTTGGAGCACTGAATACTTTGTATTGTGTTACAGTAACTGTGCCAATTAAATATATCCATAAAAGGAAAGTCATGTCTCCTGTCTTTTCTCTCAGTAGGCTTTCCCAGAAAGTTGGATGATGAATTAATAATATCTTTCACTGTCATTTTGAGCTGGCATGTAACCTATCGTTTGTATTTATGTATGGATGTATTTAATATCTATGTATGTTAGTTGTAATCCAGTATGGCTAGTTGGCTGTCGACCCCGATTTACCCTTGTTTCAATATTATTTGTTACCTGGTCTAAATGTTGTTAGCTATAGCCAACAGGTTGATTAAATTTGAAGCCTTTATTCAAAGAGATTAGCCAGTCAGCTGCTTGCTTGAGATATGTCAGTCACCTATAAACAAATCAGTTCAGGCTTTTTTGTAACTCAGGCTTGATTTACTCAAATTTGAAATATATATGATAACTACATTTTACTCCATTCTGGCATGTAACAGCAGTAAAAATTACTTCAAAAGTACTAGTGCAAATTGTTACGAGGATTTTATCAAGTAAATTATAAAAGTAAAATTTTTTTTCCAGTGTACCTAGCATACTGATAAAACACACAAAATGCTTGTAGTGATGTTAATGAAGTCCCCAATGCACAAACTTTGATTAACTGCATTCTAATTCAGATATGTGTACAACATTAACCATCACATATTTGACATCTAAAATGGGAATCTTTATTTGTTCAACAGTACTGTAGCTATATACTGTAGTTAATACCTTGGTTAAAAAGCATGAAGTTAAAAGTTCAGCATAACTTAGACCTAATAGGGAAGGCCATTGACCAAACATTAAGATACTTATTGTTTATGTTTTATAGGAAGCATAGGCTGCCTATGCGGACAGTCCTTTAGGGATATTACTGAAGGAAAGTACATTTTGGTGCTGAAAAATATTTTTGAAATCTTCAAATCTTTGAAAAGTATGAAATCTTTAAAAAATGCTTGCACATTGACTAGATAACTTACATACACTAACAGTAGATCCATATTTAATTGCATTTACATATATTTAAAATTTGAGTTGTTTTTAGTATACAGCTAACCATACACTCATCACACACCAAATCATTTTTAATTTTAACATCCCATGTTGCCATAGAAATAGCTGTAAGTGCTGATCGCATTTGTTTACATTTAAAGGCTATGATTCCGTTGCCAGTACATTATATATTGTCACCATGCACATTTTGAAGCTAAAAACAAATAGCAAGAGAGAAAGTGGTAAGTCATCTTATATTTTTGGGACATGGAAGTAATTGATAAAAAAAAATAATTAAACAATAAATACACTTTTCAATTAGCTACAGAATAGCAATTGAACTAGCAACATCAGTTTATTAATTTTGTCTTAATTTCAGGTTAGCATTAAGAGGGTGCTGTGTACTAATATATTTCACCCACAAGGATTGTCTTTAGGCTGAGTAACCACAATCCAATCTTTAAGCAGGTTTAACCTTTAGTTATTAGTGAGGCTCTCTCCTGTTATCTGAATATATATTCCATTGTTAGTTAAGCCAAACTTTACTGGACTTGATTTGGAAACTGAAAATGTATGTAAAGTGCACATATTGGAATTAATTATCTTTCTCACACAGAAACCGTTATTGAGGGGACGCCTATGACCCTTCAGAAAGTTAAATAAAAATGGATGTTGATGATTTGCTTGCCAGGCTGGAGGCACTGGGTCCAGAGACTCCATCCCCTTCTATGATGCCTATTGAAAACAAGCCTCTGGTTGTTTTGACCGACATGAACATGGTGGGAAAACTTGATCAGACTCCCAGAGAAGATAAAGAGGGAAATATAGAAGTGGACGATGTGTCAGAGGAGGAACTGGCCCTGCTACAGAACATATACCAGATGAGGAAACAACTGTCAGACAGGAAGAAACTGAAAATACACAGTGCTAGAGTGTCTATGACTTCTACAACCAGTGTGATGTTGGAAGGGGAGATTAAAACGACAGAGACAGAAAATTACAGTCAATTTATAAAATCTCAGAGAAGCAAAGGCCCCAAAAGCCAGCGTAGAAAGCTAAGTGTCGGTAAAGACACCATAGATTTTGATGTTGGTGACTCTGACTCCATGCCAAATGATGGTGAGCAACTGCCGACCTTAGATAAGATTGTGGGCATTAACCTGTCTGACACACAGGACATGCTCATGAACTGGGACCTCATAGCACCAGCAGCCAATAAGAACCGGCCGGAGCCCATAACTACAAGCAAGCCTACAGAACACGACTCAAATTCAACTGGAGGACTCTTTGGCCTACTGAAAAAGAAAAGGGATGACTTCTTCAAAACTTGGACTGAGAGAAAAGAGGAGAAAGAGAGAAAAAAACTTGAAGAATTGAAAAACATTGAAAAGTACATGAAGCAGAGTTCTGCATGGATAGAGACCAGCCTGCAGAGGTTACAAGATCAGAAACAGGCCAACAGGGCATTGCAGCTGCAAGCTAAAAAAGAAGACATTAGAAAGAAAAATCTGAAGTCATATGAGAGGGCAATGTCCAAATGGGATGAGGCAGAAACCAACTTGCAAGAATTTCAGAGGCTGTACATGCCTGGAAAAAAGAATGCGGGTGAAAGGGTTTCCACTGAGAAAGAAGAGGAGAGTGGAGGAGTTTGCAGCTAGCTAACCAAAGTAAACAAGTTATTATATCACTATCCATTCAAGTGTCCTATTTCACCATTTTGTAAATTCACATATTTATCATAACTACCTTCACCTACAAAATACATTAGATAGAGTATAAATGTTAATGTTAACAAGGTTTCAGATTTTAATAATTACTCTTACCTTTTTTTCAGAATAACAGAAAACATTGCTGTTCTAATACAAGGAGACCTGCTATGATCAGTTTACTACCTACTTCCTTGATTATTTTTTTATTTGTTTTATTATGTCATAATAAAGAAATTTACTAAAGTATTATATGAGCATCAATTTGAGGTAAACCATTAGCACTCCCCAAAAAGGTAGGATGATTATTTTGGCAAGCTCAGAAATAAACGCTTTATAAGCACTTGATGCAATTGAAGATATTTTACGATACACATAGAAGATGAATTCAAAAGCAAAGGAGAGTAAAACTTTGTTTGTATAAACAATCAAAGGAAACAATTAGTTAGCGTCACATAATTGCAACATCGGCAGTAAATAAACATTACGACAAATCACATTCAAAGACATTTTTAAACAGATGAGTCATTATAGAGCATTAAAAATAATTCACTGTTTAACATCTGATGATACCAACAGAAGACAATATCACGTTCTAATGTTTGGGTAGAATTTTTCAGTGAATTTTCATATTATTCTTTTTTTTTTATTATTATTTATATAGGGTCAACCGACTGAGACCAGGTCTCTTTTCCAGCAGTGCCCTGTTTAAAGGCAGAATATATCAATTACAACAACCAAAAAATAACAAAAAAATTAGCAAAAACAAATAAAAATGCTTACAATACAATATTTACGTTTCAACCAAAACAAGAACACTCTTCAGCTCCCAAATCCTCCAGTAAAAGTTTAAATTGTTCAGCAGAAACAAACTGCTCTAATTTAAATTCCTGTTGAATCTTGTTGCTTTTATCTGAGGCAAAAAACTGAAAGCTGATTTACCAAGTTCTGTGTTCACGTTGCGGCTTTCAAGGGTGATATAGTCCTGTGAGTGTGTCCTATGACTACTGGATTTGTGTTTTAATAATAAAGTAAGGTAAAAAGGTAACTTGCCCAGCAATGCCTTGTAAACAAAAAAGAGACAATGTTTTTCTCTCCAATTGCTAAGAGAAGACCATCCTACTTTTGTATACAGTGTACAATGATGAGTTCTAAAACTATTCCCAGTTACCAAACGCAAAGCACTGTGGTAAACTGCATCAAGAAACTTTAAAATAGTTGGGGCTGCATGCATATACACAATACCACCATAATCCATAACTGACAAGAGAGTAGATTTTACAATTGTCTTTCTATTTTCAAGTGAAAAGCATGACCTAATGTTATATAGAGCTCCAAGTCTGATCCTCAACTTCTTTGTGAGTTCAACCACATGCGTCTTAAATGATAGCTTTTCATCTAGTGAAATTCCCAAGTATTTGTAAACTGCAACACGCTCAATTTGGGCCCCATTAATGGAGCAAATGTTATATGCCTTATAATCTAACCTTTTGGCCCTTGAGAAAAGCACTTATTTAGTTTTTGATTCATTAAGGTCTAATCTTAGATTTCGAAGGGATTTCTGTACACAATTAAATGCCGTTGTCAGGTTTGACATTGCCTGTTCCATGGATGGAGCACAGGAATAAAGAATGATGTCATCGGCATAGAAATATACTTGACAGTCTTTTACAGAGGCACATATAGCATTAATATAAAGTGTAAATAATATAGGACCTTGAGGCAAACCATTTCTATGGCTACAACCTTTGATTTCAAACCTTCAGCATCTATGCACTGTGTTCTATCAGAGAGGTAGTCCTGAAACCATGTAAAGGCTGCATCATCAAATTCCAGCAAGGCTAATCTATCCAGAAGTAATCTGTGATTAACTGTATAAAAATCCTTTGAAAAATCAATAAACAAAGCAGCACTATGTTTCTTATCATTAAGAGCAGTAACTATATCATTTACTACAAGAGTAGCTGCTGTAATAGTACTATGACCAGCTCTGAAACCAGACTGAAAAGGGCTTAAAATATTATTAGTGAACAAGAAAGCACAAAGCTGTTCATTTACAAGATGTTCTAAAATCTTTGCTAGACATGGAAGTTTGGAGATAGGTCTGTAATTGTTTAAGATACTTGCATCCACCCTTTATGTAAAGGAGTAACCAGAGCTGATTTCCATATTTTAGGTATCAAACCAGAAGTAATTGTTAAATTAAAAATATGTGTCAGAGGCTCGGCCATGAAGGGGGCAGAAAACTTTAGCAGATACGGGTCTAATTGATCTGCACCCATAGAGCTTCTCATACACTTGGAATTGCATAGGGCATGTAGAACTTCCAAGCATTTAAATTGTCTAAATGAGAAGGAAACACCATTTCCATCGGAATTAAATTGGAATATCTCTTTTTCTACACAAGTGTAAACAGCATCTCCTGGTGTTTGTGCCCCAATAGCTCTACTGTATTCTTCAAAAAGTGAGCCAGATTTTATAAAATGATGATGATATAATGATATAAAATGATTAAAAGCATCACAAATCTCCTTTTTATCAGTTACAGGACTGAAGTCTAGCATTATTTGCTCAGGGAGACAGGATGAAACACTGCCTTTAAGTGACCACTTTCCTGACTTTTGCTGAATTGTTTCCACATTCAGATAAATTGTTCAAATAATATGTAGATTTAGCACTTTTCACCATGTACGTACATGAATTTCTAAGATGTCTAAATGTTTGCCAGTCCACATCACAAGCAGTAGATCTAACCAAAGCCCAAGCTTCGTTTCTCTGTTACATTTTCTCTCCTATTTCATAAGTATACCACGGATTGCTTCTATTTTTTATCCTACATTTCTTAGAAGGGGCATGTTTGTTTGCTAACAAATTAAAAATAGTTAGAAAATATTCTAGTGCTAAATCAGCATCTGTAAATAGAGCTATAGACGACAGATCACTGTCATACAAGTCACGTCAAAATGCCTGTGCAACACATTTCTTAAAAGACCTCGTATGGACATACTGAGATCCAGATCTCTTCGTTTTAGTGACACTAATACTGTCCACAGTGATCACTCAAATCTATTGGGAACACACCGGAATGTGTGTATTTATGTGGCCTATTTGTCAGGATCAGATCCAACAGGGAAGACTTATTAAGATTCTTCATATTTGGCTGTGTGGGTTCTGTGATTAATTGCGTAAGATTGAACTCATTACACAAATGTTTTGACTCATCAGCGGATTTGGACATCCAGTCCAAGTTAAAGTCCCCCACAATAAAAGCTTAGAAACTGATCTCTGACAAACTGGTTAGAGCAGTTGAATTAGCGGAAGGCGGACGGTACACACCCACAACAACTAGAGGTAACCACTGACCTAGATTAACATTGATCACCAAAAGTTCAAATTGACCTGGGACTGAGGTGGAAACCATTACATTATTTCAGAACAAAACCACTTCTTTTGATTCTATCTGCTCTAAAAAATATTAAAACCATCTAAATTAACATCTAAATCTGAAACATGGCTAGTTAGCCAAGATTCTGATATAATGATGATGTCGGGGTCAGAGTTTAATCCTTAAAATGTCCATCGTAATGAGGCTTCTAGCATTAAAATGCACAATTAGGCTGAATACGTTGCTTGAATTGGATTGCATTCTAAAGTAACTTAATGCAGTTTGCCAAGATGCTCTGACTTCTGTTACTGGTGATATACTCACTACTGCACACGTTATTAGAAAGTGGGATGGTCTTCTCTCTCTAATGAGAGAGATACACATTGTCTTTTTTTTACAAGGCATTGCTGGGCAAGCTGCCCTTTAACCTCCCCTCCCCATTAACACGAATCAAGACCATCACCCCCGAAATATCTAAAAGCTTGGAGAATCAGCAAGTACCTTTTTTTTTGCTCAAAATAATGAAACAAGGCCTGCTACATGATTTGTTTTTTTTGTTTTTTATAGTTTTTATTATTTTGAAATATGCTACATACAACATGTACACTGCAGACACCATACCAAATCCGACCAATACATATAGAGTACTTGAGAACAACTGACAAGGAACCTGTATTGCATAATGTAGACTTATGTCTAGTGAGAAATGGGGATGCATTAGAAAATATTTGCAGTGCCATTAAGGCTCATACTACAACAAACACAAGAACCAAAAATGTACAAAAAAACAAATAAAACAAAACAAAAAAAAATTGAAAAATAATAATATATATATACAGTATATATACCTACACCTGCATACACATACACACATATATATATATATGCACATAGATACATAGATAAAATGCATGAATTTACAATGGTACACCATAAGATGGAGGATAAGATAGTTTATGGCAAATCAAACTTTATTTTGGGCCCTTAATGTAGGTTTCCCAATTACTCAATTTCCGCAGGTAAAAGTCTACTTTATTCATAAGTCTGAAAGACAGCTTTTCCAGTGCTGCCAGATGACCAAGCTGACTAAACCAAGAATTCACAGAGGGAGCATCGGGGGCTTTCCATTCACACATGATAAGTTTGCGACCTAACATGAGGGCTGTTTGAATCCACTGTGCATCTGAGGGACTTAGATCACTAAGAAGAGAAGGATCACCCAAAACGAAGAGTAGGAGAGAAGGGGATTTTGTATCCCTGAATACGCTCAATATAGGTACTAATTCCCTCAGAGAATTCTCGTATGTTAGGGCAGTCCCATAGCATGTGCATTAGAGTGCCCACTTCCCCCTGACATTTCCAGCATTCAGGGCTATCCCTTAGTTTAACCTTATGTAATTTTGCAGGTGTCCAGTAGATTCTGTTCAGGATCTTAAATTGTATGAGTCTGGTTTTAAGATCTATTTTAGATTTTTTTTTTATTTCTTAATATCCGGTTCCACTCTCCTTCTGTGAATGATGTGCCCAAATCAGACTCCCACACCACTTTAAGGGCAGAGGCTGAATTATCTGAGCAGCGTAGAAGCATTAAGTAATAGTGAGATGCTTCGTGTCCTGACCCAAATACCTTAATTAACTGCGTGAGGATATCAGCAGTGGGGGGCGGTGTGGAGGGGGATCCAAATGTTTGAACAAGTAGATGTCTCAGTCGTAAGTACCGCCAAAACTGATGTTGAGGTAGCGCAAAAGACTCTTTTAGATGATCAAAAGACATAATAGTGCCCTCCTCATAAATATCACCCAGTACCTTAATTCATCTGTCAAACCACAATTTCCACATAACAGGTGAGTTCCCTATACACAACTTCTGGTTTAACCAAAGAGAGGCTGAGAGATGGCGGTAAGGGTCAAATTTGCACATTGCGGCAGTTCTCTTCCACAACCACTGCATGTGAGATAAAAGTGGGTGAGTTTGCTCATCTGCTGTCAGTTTCGTTGTGACAAAGTGATTAGGGTGTAGCGGTCTACACAAGGAGCTCTCAATGGTATGCCAGGGGGGAGCTCGTTCTGGGGGTAAGGACCAATGAACCATGTTCCGGAGACCAAAAGCGAGATGATACAACAAGAGGTTCGGAATACCAAGTCCTCCCTGGTCAACTGGTCACTGTAGCTTTCTTAAATTCAATCTGGGGGGTTTACCATTTCAGAGAAATCTGTTGCATAATCTGTCAAATTGTTTAAAATACTTTAGGGGGATTTTAATGGGAAGTGACTGCAATAGGTAGTTGAATTTTGCTACACAATTCATTTTAAGGACATTGGCCTTGCCCCACAATGAGAGATAAAAGGGGGTCCATCGTTCAGAATCACTCTTGAATTTTTCCAGGAGAGGTTCAAAGTTAATACGTACAAGGTCTAATAGCTGTGGGGGAATTGTGAGACCAAGATATTTAATGCCATTGGCGGGCCATGTAAAATCGCCAGCCTGCTACATGAATTGAACATATATCTTTATTTTTAATTTGAATCATTGCAATAATTGACGGTTATGGGTGTTGAGGAATGTTTTGATTTTGGTTGAATCTCAAAACTAAATTGTAAATATGTAAAGTGCATTTTTGTATTTCTTAATGTATTTTTATGTATATATAATCTGTGAATACCTGCATTTTAAACAGGGCACTGGTGGAATATATATTATTATTGTTATTTTTCTAATGTTTTATTTTATTTTTGTTTTGTTCTTTTGCTTTATTTCAGTTTTTATTACATGCCTTCTAAACAGGGTACTGTTGCAAAAGATACTTTGTCTCAGTGAGTCAACCCTGTCTAAATAATGAAGAATGATAGATTTCTCGACCAACAGTGTGTGCTAAGCCAGTAAGCCCTCTTTGTGGAGGAACGACCTAGGGGTTTTGTGAGAGACATGTGTTTCATATTCTGGATCTTAACACATTTGTATTATTTGTTTATTTTAAGTGTTTTCTTTACTTTATTTTTGTTTTATTTATTATTCATAACTCAGTCTCAGTCAGTCAACCCTGTATAAATAAATAAATAACTTAATTAATGAATGAATAAATTAAGTAATTACTGAGAGGATTTCTATCAATGTTTCGAAGTGTCCAACGTTCTATGTAATGACGTTAACGTTGGGGTAGACTGACACTTCCAAAAGCCTGGCGTCAGCATTGGTTCCATATGCAACGTAACAATGGATGGAACGTTATACCACAATGGCATGGCACGGATATTTTTGGATATTTCATATGGCAAAAAGATAGAAATAACATTATTTACGGGTAAGTTGTTTTATTTTCCTTGAATTATTCCTTGTTAAATTGAACATGTAGATAAATTAAATTGAAGTTGTCAGTACAATAAGGAATTTTAGACCTAATTAGGCCTAATTATGTTTTAAAAAATCGATATAGTTCATTCAAAATACCTCTGCATATTCCGAAGCCCTTATTAAAATAACTTGACCCGTGAAGGTGAGTATCCTTCTTAAGTTATCCCTAAGTTAAGATAACTTTGCGAGATAACTTGTGCACATACATTTTCATCGCACGAACTGATTATACTTAATTTCCACATCAGTAGCCAAAATCTTTAGGCAAAATAGAGTTTAGCTAGCCTACGGGCCATAGGGTAAAAAGGCCTGCTTATGAGTCTTGAAATGAATGCGTTGGCCTATACCGGCTTATCCGTCTTGTACATTGCTTAGATAAAGAGACGATTTTGGGTTATATATATATAAACATACAGTATATATATATATATATATATATATATATATACTACATATATATTTGTATATATATATATATATATATATATATATATATATATATATATATATATATATATATATATATATATATTATTAACTCTTTAACTCTTTCATAATAATGTTGTAATGTTTTTGGTTACCAATTCACAAATGTGTGTTGCTGAGCCACAAAATGAAATGTGATTTAAGCAAATGTTAAATGTCAGCTCCAACTGCCTTAGCCCCTTTAAGCTAGGTCAGGATGTGGACCTGGCAGAGTGAGATGAGGGAAGCCCTGGAAGTGAAGCTCTTCACAGAGAGGATCTGGCTGGAAGAACGACTGGATACCACACAGGAAATAATGATGAGAGATATGGAGCGTAGGCTCAATAAATTCAGTGCCAAATTCATGGAGGAAAGGGTGAGGTTCTTGAAAAATGAGAAGAGGTTTGAGGCAGAGAAGAAGCTATTTGAGAGTGAAAGGAAGGTGATGGAAGAGAGAAAGCTCCTGGTGGAGCAAGAGCAGATGACAGAGAAGAGGCTTCAGGAGATGGAAAAAGAGCTGAGGGAACACAAGGAGCTGATAGAGATGATCTTGAAAAAGGTACCTTTCCAAAGAAATGCCAGAGGAACAGAAAACATTGAGGATGAGGAAAAGAGAACTATTACATTGAAAGTAGAGAAAAGCTGTAATGCTGAAATAGAGCAGTTGATTAAAATCTGTAGGATTTTGGTGATGGACAGAGATCAGAGAGGGCTGACAGACATAGAAAGAAGAACCTTGGAAAGCCAGAGAATTTTTGAGCCAGATGAGAGAGGGTTGAAGAGTGAGAGCAAGTTGTTGGAAGAGAACAAGGTTGCAATAGAAAAAGAGCTGCTGTTGAGAGAGCACAGGCTCAATGAGAGAGAGAACAACCTAAAAGAGCAGACTCGGCTGGCAGAGAAACATACACATACCTTGGATCAACTGAGTGTGGTTGATGAGATGAAGAGTTGGTTTGAGGGGGAGAAGAAGTTACTTGATGAATCAAGGAGAGTGGTTGAACAAAAGCAGATGATGAAAGAGAACCACCTACAGGAAATGGAGAAAGAGCTGAAGCTGCAGGCCGAGCAGGTACAAAGAGAAATACTGATTTTGGAGAATAATCAGATAGAGAAAACAACCATGGAACAACAAAAACAGAGAGATGCACTGCTGGATGTAAAGAACCAGAAGGATGTTCAAAAAGAAAATAAAGAGACACTGGATAATGAACCGAGGACAAAGTGGGCCATTAAAGTTGAGACGAAAGAGAAAACTACAGAAAATGCTCAAGATAGTCAAGCTAAGAGTGGAAAGACAACCCATGGAGATTTGGTGGTTTTGGTGGAAGAGGGGTTTCAGAGCAAGGCAGAAGAGGCTACTGAATCTGAGAACTTTCAGAAAAAAGAGACAATAAAACCTGAATTTCTTAAAGGTGACGAGTGCATTCAAGGGACACAGGTGGTCGTAGTTGATGTCCTGGAGTATTGCGACCAGAACACGTCTGCCACTCTTGAAATGCCAGTAGTGAAGGTGACAAAAAAGCCTCAACTGTCTTCCAAGACTAATACCTTGAACAATAAAACTGCACCGTCTGGGGATAAAAAAGTGGATTTGCTGCTTGAACAACTGATCATGCTAAAAACTGAACCAAAAAACTCCAAAGCTTCAGAAAGTGAAGTCCAGATTAAGACAATCACTGACTGGACTGATCCAGTTGAAAGCTACTGTAAGCCTGCAATCCCCATCAAAGACAAGCAACAAGAGGCCATACAACAGGCAGAGAGAGCCAACCAGAAAGTGTTCAAACTCTATCAGGACAAACTGAAGGCTAGTGGAAATATGGAAACTCAAGCAGCTGATAGTTGGTCAGACATAGGTGTTGAAGACACACAGGATAAAAATCAGTCTGCTGCTAGAAAGATGACCCAAAAGTCCCACCTCTCGGGCAATAAGAAGGCACAAAAAAAGAACATTTTATCGCCAGGTGTTAAAGAAGTGGATTTGCTGCTTGAAGAACTGAACATGCTGAAACCAGAACCTAAAAACTCCAAAGCCTCAAAAAGTGGAGTCCAGATTAAGACAACCACTGACTGGACTGATTCAGTTGAAAGCTACTGTAAGCCTGCAATCCCCATCAATGACAAGCAACAAGAGGCCATACAACAGGCAGAGAGAGCCAACCAGAAAGTGTTCAAACTCTATCAGGACAAACTGAAGGCTAGTGGAAATATGGAAACTCAAGCAGCTGATAGTTGGTCAGACATAGGTGTTGAAGACACACAGAATCAATCTCAGTTCACCAGTGAAAAGATGACCCAAAGATCCCACCTCTCGGGCAATTAGAAGGCACAAGAGAACATTTTACCGCCAGGTGATAAAAAAGTGGATTTGCTGCTTGAAGAACTGAACATGCTGAAACCAGAACCTAAAAACTCCAAAGCCTCAAAAAGTGGAGTCCAGATTAAGACAACCACTGACTGGACTGATTCAGTTGAAAGCTACTGTAAGCCTGCAATCCCCATCAATGACAAGCAACAAGAGGCCATACAACAGGCAGAGAGAGCCAACCAGAAAGTGTTCAAACTCTATCAGGACAAACTGAAGGCTAGTGGAAATATGGATACTCAAGCAGTTGATAGTTGGTCAGACACAGATGTTGAAGACACACAGGATGAAAATCAGTCTGCTGGTAAAAAGATGACCCAAAAGTCCCACCTCTCGGGCAATAAGAAGGCACAAAAAAATAACATTTTATCGCCAGGTGTTAAAGAAGTGGATTTGCTGCTTGAAGAACTGAACATGCTGAAACCAGAACCTAAAAACTCCAAAGCCTCAAAAAGTGGAGTCCAGATTAAGACAACCACTGACTGGACTGATTCAGATGAAAGCGACTGTAAGCCTGCAATCCCCATCAATGACAAGCAGCAGGAGGCCATACGACGGGCAGAGAGAGCCAACCAGAAAGTGTTCAAACTCAATCAGGACAAACTGAAGGCTAGTGGAAATATGGAAACTCAAGCAGCTGATAGTTGGTCAGACATAGGTGTTGAAAACACACAGAATCAATCTCAGTTCACCAGTGAAAAGATGACCCAAAGATCCCACCTCTCGGGCAATAAGAAGGCACAAAAGAACATTTTACCGCCAGGTGATAAAAAAGTGGATTTGCTGCTTGAAGAACTGAACATGCTGAAACCAGAACCTAAAAACTCCAAAGCCTCAGAAAGTGGAGTCCATATTGAGAAAACCACTGACTGGACTGATTCAGATGAAAGCGACTGTAAGCCTGCAATCCCCATCAATGACAAGCAACAAGAGGCCATACGACGGGCAGAGAGAGCCAACCAGAAAGTGTTCAAACTCAATCAGGACAAACTGAAGGGTAGTGGAAATATGGATACTGAAGCAGTTGATAGTTGGTCAGACACAGATGTTGAAGACACACAGGATGAAAATCAGTCTGCTGGTAAAACGATGACCCAAAAGTCCCACCTCTCGGGCAATAAGAAGGCACAAAAAAAGAACATTTTATCGCCAGGTGTTAAAGAAGTGGATTTGCTGTTTGAAGAACACAACATGCTGAAACCAGAACCTAAAAACTCCAAAGCCTCAGAAAGTGGAGTCCAGATTAAGACAACCACTGACTGGACTGATTCAGATGAAAGCGACTGTAAGCCTGCAATCCCCATCAACGACAAGCAGCAGGAGGCCATACGACGGGCAGAGAGAGCCAACCAGAAAGTGTTCAAACTCTATCAGAACAAACTGAAGGGTAGTGGAAATATGGATACTGAAGCAGTTGATAGTTGGTCAGACACAGATGTTGAAGACACACAGGATAAATCTCAGCCCGCCAGTAAAGACTTGACCTACAAGGGCCTCCACTCGCTCAATAAGAAGGCACAACAAAAGAACATTGCACAGTACCTGTTCAAACTCCATCCGGACAAACTGAAGGATAGTGGAGACAACCAGAAGAGCTTGAAAGCAAAAGAACAAGGGATTCTACATGGTGATGTTATACCTAAAGCAGGTAGTTATCCTTACTCTAAAGATGAGGGTAAGACTAAAGTGATGAATTCGCTTGCAAGCAAATCAAATTATTCCAGAAAGAACACATCCGGATTGCAAGCATTACGTACAGAAAATTATACAATTTCAAAAATCAATGAAGAAAGGAAGCCTGTTACCAACACAGATACCCTGAACAAGAAAGGTTCTTGCTCAAACCTGCACACACCCAACAAAAACAAGCCTGCAGTTGCTTTGACAAACTCAGAAGTCTGTATAAAACATAACGGCATGCCCAAGAAGGAAATTAGTGGCATAAAAAAAAGTGAGAAAACAGAGAATTTCGACATTGATGACCTCATGGCAGAACTTGGTATGACTGACATAGGGATTGACAAGGATCACCAACCGAAAATGCACCCTGTACAGGAGATGGGGGAAAAAAAAAGTGAGAAAACAGAGAATTTCGATGTTGATGACCTCATGGCAGAACTTGGTATGACTGACATAGGGATTGACAAGGATCACCAACCGAAAATGCACCCTGTACAGGAGATGGGGAAAAAAAAAAGTGAGAAAACAGAGAATTTCGATGTTGATGACCTCATGGCAGAACTTGGTATGACTGACATAGGAATTGACAAGGATCACCAACCGAAAATGTCCCCTGTACAGGAGATGGCCAATAAAATTACAATAGACAGTCTTGCAGAGACAGATCTATTGTTGAAGGAGTTAAACATGGACCAAGAACCAAGAACAGAAAAGCCAAAGAAAATGGATTCTGGCATAGTTGAAACAAATGAAGTAAATATTGATCAAACAAATATAAATGAAATAGAACCACCGATTGATATTACGTTAATTCAACAAAAATGGAGAGAAGCATTTAAACAGAAACAATTAAAAGCTGAAGAATCTAAATCTGAGTGGTCCGACAGTACTGAGGAGGAAGAACCGACCAAGGAATGCCTACCAAGTCCGCTTCAGACAAGTTTCAGTCTTTTGAAGACTGAAGTAAATATAGATCAGAACAAAGGAAGTGAAAATGAACCACTGATTGATATGGAGTTAATACGACAAAAAATGAGAGAAGGATTGAAACAAAAACAACTCGAAGCCAAAGATTTTGACTCTGATTGGACTGACAGTACAGAGGAGGAGGAACCTCCCTTGCAGCAGTCAAAAGAGAACAAACCAAAAACACCTCAGACAAGCCTTCAAATTAGTCAACCAGATCCACTAACCACAAGTCTTCAGAGAAGCCAACTAGATCCATCCCTTGTTAGCCTACACAAGAAAATGCTTGAGAAAAAGACCCCTGCCCAAGAACAGATTGCAGACAGAAAGACAGTCGAGTGCAGCACACCAAAAGAGGATTTGCCCATCATGACTAAGGTGGAGAGGATAACAAACGGTTTGACAGAGACAGAAAAGCTTGAGCAGAAAAATAAACAGGTAGATAATTGCTTAAGTGGATGTTCTAGGCCCAACAGACTGTCGGATGGGAAGATCAGCCAAACAGGGGAAAAAACTAGTAATCAAAAGCATACCAAGTGTCAAGGAACAACAGACAAGAAGAACATCACATCAGAAGTGAAGAAGCAGGAGGAAACAAATGTTCCTAATTTGAAATGTAATACTAACACAGTGCCATGTGATGATCCCCTGAGAGTCTTAGAGGATATTTTGGGAATTAACATAGCTGAAAACAAAGATCTGATCATGAACTGGGGCTTTATAGAACCACTGCCTAACCCTGTGACAGAATCTAAAAGCAAGTCCAAGAGTAACATTTTTAGTGTTCTAAAAACTAAAAGGGACTCCTTCCTCCAAAAACGCTCTGAAAAAAAACAGGAGAAGAAAAGTGAGAGAGAACGGTTGAAACTTGAAAAACTGGAAAATAATAAAAAGTATAGAGAGATGGGTTTACAATGGACGGAGGCCACCTTGAAAAAGATGCATGAGGAAAAAATAGCCAAGAAGGCATTGAAGCTGCAAGCTAAAAAAGATAAAATGAAGGAAAGGAATCTGAAATCATATGAGAGAGCAATGTCCAAGTGGGATGAGTCAGATAAGAACCTTCGCAAATTCCAGAATCAGTACATGCCTGCAACAGTGGTGAACAAGAAGGTGAATGAAGACTTATTTAATGTTAAGGGAAAAGTAGAGTATGAGAGCACGTCACCTGAGGAGGACAAATCAATCCATTGACCATGAAAACAAGGAACTGTACAAGTGAGTAGATGCCACTAATTATGTGTAGGTTTGACCTACTGTACTACATGTACTGCCCACAGGCTCACATTATTGTCATAATCTTTTTAACAGAGATTTTAGATTAGAAAAGGAGACAGTAAGGCAAGTAATGCTTTAATGTTTAGCTTTTGTAACACCGGAACTTCTTATGTTTAATTTTTTTAGGTTTTTCATCTTGGTTGTAAGACAATACTTTTTCCAGGATTTTTGCTGCAGTTAATGACTACTACCTTCATCTACATATCTTTTTTTCTTTATTTTTAATCTAAATCTATTAAATAAAAATGGTTTTATTGGCAATAAGAACTGACTTCTGGGTAGTTTTTTCATTATTTCATAATGCCATCATACTGATAGCAACGTTAACTTTTTAATGCTGAAGATCATATTCATATACGTTAACACCTATTTCTTGATTTTTCTCTTATCTATTTTATTTTATGTTCTTGTGCAAGGTGGTCTGCTCATAATTCATGTATTGTTAACTACTCAAATGGGGGAATTAATTGGGACATGGATGTTTGAAACTCGAGCTAAAGTATTTTTCCCCTCTACTATTGTCAATTGATGTGAAGTGAAATAGTACAGAAATTTGCAGTAGGCCTATATCTTCACTAAGACCTCAAGGGGTGAAGCTTTCAGTTATAATCTTCAGTCTATGCAAGTTTAGGATATAAATATTGAATTAAAATGTTAAAGTTTGTACAAAATTACCCACACAATACTGAGTTCATCTGTTTTACAATTTTAAATGTGTAACGTAAACAAAATAACTTTTCACACTGTTTATGAAAAAAATTTGGTTAGAGATGCCACGAAGTAGGTGGCAGTGCCTTAACCGTATGTGTGTTGAAGACCACGAGGGTCTCTTCCATCCTTGTCAAGGGGAGTGCTAACCTTCTCTCCTTTCATACAACACGACTGTGATTGGCTAGTTACCATTATATATAGCATTTATTTTCTTTGCTGTTTTTGTCTACGGTTCTATTTACAATTGCACTAAATACTAGTACACAACAATTAATGACATAATATTTCATGTAGCAACAATGTAATTGCGTGGAATAATTTCTAGTTTCTAATTACTTTCGATCTCATATAAACCTTTTTCCCAGCATGCATTGCCCGGCATAGTTAAGACCAATGCTCGTACATACACTTTACGACCATGCAAACCAAAACAGAATCCTCCACGCTTTAGGCAATTTGGACCTAAATACATTTTACAGAAATGTTTTGTATTCTCAGATTGTATTTTCGATTAGGCAAAATTGTAGCGTGCTTAGTGGTTGATATATAGATTGTTCAGGCTAGTTTATGCAGTATTTTCATTTACCAGGAGAGGGCAGCCACCCTCTATCATTCAACAAGCTAGAGTAGTAGGCAGTCATGAATACTTGTAGAGGGCAATAATACTTTAAAGCAGAAGATCTGCTTCACACGACTTGGCACGCGCGTATTTTGTTCGACCACGAGAGGAGAGAAACACAGAGCTCATCGGGTTCAGGGCTTAGTTGTCATTGTTGGCATCTAGTGATAACTTGCTAACTAATTCACTAAGGCAGCCTAGAAACCATAGACGCAAAGGCTACAGATAAGAAGCTTTTGAAAAAAGAAAAAGGGTGAAAGCTAAAGGAGGTGGAAGAACAGATGTCTCTTACTGCAGCAGATAAGGCAGGACGCGAAAGTGCCACTGCCTCATCTAAAAAAAAGCTCAGCTTGGCGAAGAAGAGGGCTCTTCAGCTTGTGAGCTAGTCTAACACAGTGGTTCTTCAAATTTTTGTCACAAGGCACACCATTATGAAAACAAGTATTTCCAAGGCACATTACAAGCATACGATTATAGTTATGCACATTATAAAAAACGTTAAACTTTTTTAACGGGGCACACAGTATTCGTGCGCGCGCATTTTCGCACTCAGCCCTGTTTTGTCAAATAGCGTATCTGGCAACCCAGCCCTGCATGTCTTCAAGCGCTAAAAACGTCCCAGAGAGTTGGTGTAGTTATCAGACAAAAAACTCAAACACAGGAGGCTACTAAAAGGAAAAATATAATATCAAGATTCGTTGTGAATCGTAGAGTTGTCCCACTAATGAGGAAAGCAGTCTTCGAAAATCCATGCCCAATTGTTACTTTATCAACTTAATGACGAGAAGGTTTCTTTAATCAAAGGGATGGTATAGATCGAAAAGAAAAGGTCAGGATTTTCATTGTCACATTACCACTGGTTGAGACTCCTCCCTGACCTCAGGCAGTTGGCTATTGAGAAAATAACTTCTTTTCATTATTAGTCTTGTTGTTAGTGCTAGGAATGCATTAGGGTCAAGCAATTTTCAATATTTAAAGGAAATTAAATATGTGGATCAGATTTGTTTTTTAAATAGTAAGGTTCATATTTCAAACCACAGACTTCGCTTAAAAAAGATGTTATGGCCTGATTGGAGTAGTCTAAATACCCTAAGACAATACTTTTTAAAAAACCTTTTGTCTAGACTGTGCTACTGTCATTGAAAAAGAAAAAGTTTAGATTTTAATTTCCATAATGTGATTTGGGTACAATGGATATTGTCCTTCAATCTTGTGATGAGAAAGCAGTGCTTAAGTGTTAATTTATTCTCATTGTTGTGTCTGAATATCTAAGCTTTACCCATCACAATCAGAAATATTTAAAAGGCCTGGTAGGACTGAATGAAGCTGAAAGGAGTTAATTGCGATATAGTTTACAATTTTGCCTTAGAAAACGTATGAAGAAATGTTTTGGCAACATTATTACAACTTTGTATGAACTACAAATCTAACCAGCAGCCCTTTAGATCCTTGTGGACCTACACCACTGACCAGATGACCGCGCTGTATAGATGCTGCTCTAGTGGTCAGCCAGTTGGAAAGATTAGTCACTTTGGATCATTAGTCACTGTAGATTACAGTTGAGCTAGAGGTGAGTTAAGAGTGAACACAACCAATCTCAGCTGTGTATAATGAGGTCATTTTGCTTGTCAGCTACCCTTAAACACAAGCAGTTCATGAACTCCCTAAATGGTCGCCAAGATGAGGGGTCTAAGAGCAGAATAAAAAGAAAACAGAGCTAATCAGCTAATACTGTAGGCCTCGCTGTGTATTTACTGTCACTTATGCATAGAAACAAACATTGACAGGGTGCTACCACTTTGTATGCTGAATTTTAAGAAATCCCTCCATAGCGGTTCATTACGAAATAAATGTTAAAGTTTTCCCTGTATAAAAGAGAAAGCCATTTTGGAAAAACAGGCAAAGTAAAGAATGTGAGAATGAAAAGTAGGTCACAGCAGCTGGTTCCTCCATCTGGAAGAGATATGCTGTCACTGTGAGTACAAAGCTGCTAGTGCTTGTCAGTAGAGCTCCACTGAATGTTCACCAGAACCAGTACCAACCCAATCCCCCAACAAGAGCACCACCAACTTCCACCATGGGCTTTTAAAAATATAAACAATATATATAGAACCATGCCTTTCATTCACTCTGCCAGCATCTTGTCACTGCAGCGTATTTAAGTTTTCTAGTGTCCAATCTATCAACCATAAAATGTAACTATAGCGGCAGATGTGTATGCCCATCATAAATGCATAACTTGCATACATTTGACGATTAAGTTTCCTACAATTATATTAATTGGGATTCATGCGTGACGATCAATATGAGTTGACAGGGCGGATGAGGACGTGAGCAACCATTCTCAATGTGACATATTTCGTTTCACTTTTGTGACAGGTAGCCTATATTCCCTTTTTTTATTTAAATTCCAACCTTGGTAATAAAGTAGGCTAGTATATTTCTCTGGCTTGCCCGCACGTTTATATAGGCTATGAAACAACACGGTGACAACGCACCGGCAAAGTAGTTAAGATGCGCTTTTTGTAGGCTACAATAATCTATGGGACATTGTAGTTTCTACACGAACGACCCACGAAAACCACCGTTGCATGATCACGTAGCCTAGTGTAAGTGCAGTCGGATTCCTTTAGCAACATCATTGTCTTTTCCTAAGTCCTTATGAATTCTTCTTCATATCTTTCCTTAACCCCATGACGTTTTCCCTCGGGGTTAAGGAAAAGGACATAGTGAAAGTCATTAGGACGTACTTTATTGAGGAATTCGACCGTAGCCAGGCATTTTATGCAACTCCTGGTTGTGCAAAGCTAATTCTATTCAAAGTCCTTATTGGGCCTAGCTATCAGTGACGTGTAGGTTTGGCTATGTAATAGCAATCCTATCATGCAAATTCAATTCAGTTTTGCAGGTAGAGATTTAAACTGGAGATGTAGAGATCATCCTGTGATATTTACAGTACCAGTCAAAAGTTCAAGTGAATGGGAAAGTGTGTCCAAGCGTTGACTGGTACTGTAGGTTAGACTCACGTGCACAAATGTTGTTCGAAAAGAAACACTCGACACTTAATTATGACCTGTACTTAAAGGAATAGTTTATTATTTTGGATGTTTTACCTTAACTTCATGTCTCCTGGAGTTTTCCCGACTCGTCCAGTTAGTTTAGGATGTAATTTAGTAATTCTGTTTCCCCGTTTAGCTCCAATGCAAAACACAGGAAAATGTAATTACTTAAAAACATCCCAAAATTGGTGTTAAAACCATCTGTAGGAGCTGGGAGCCATGGAGTTAAGATAAAACATAAAAAATTGTAAAATAGCCTATATGGTAGGGTCATGGATTAAAAACTGTATATCATGCAGCAAATAATCTATTTTCCCACTTGAAACAATCATAACAGGAAAACACAACTCTGGGTCATTTACCATCTTTTTAATCAAAACTAAATAAATATCATGGAGCTTTAAGGTGGTGGATTTGGCTCAAGTGTGAGCCAGTCCTACTGAATCAGGCCCTGGTCCCACCATTTGTTATATTTAAATCTGATTCTCCTTTAGTAAATAAAGGTTAAGTGAGGTTAACTAAGCTCTGTCTTGAACCATGGGGGTTAACTGACTGATGACCTCTGCTCTACTCACTGTGCAATGGTTGTTGCTGTCTCAGTTATACATAGGCCTTGGCTACTGTGAGTGTTCTCTGTGCCTGTGGCTCCCAGGGATTTCATTTTAACCCATAAAAAAAACAAGAGTGGCCAACAATGGAATTCTTCTGGTGACTTCCTAACCGTGTTTAAATAAAACACCAAGAAGCATGTTCAGATTGCATCTACAGGTATTTTCCCTTGGAGGAGGTCGATGGTCATCTACTTAATTCCTAACACTATAAGAGTCATCATATCCTATTAACTGAAACTAGAAATCACGTTGGCATTTGGAAATGAATACCTGTATGTTTGCATTGACTCACTCTGAATACCACAGCGTATTTGTATGGCAGCACAATGGAGAGTCTGTTTGCCAGACTACCCTTTGTGGTCTTACGACATTTTTTGGAAGGGGCTCTTTTGCTTCCCAAAAACTATTGAGTTTTTTATCACGTGTGTGGGCAGCGGAGAAGGCTGAATAATCTGACAACTCAGCAGCCAGAACACAGGCAATTTACAACTCATGATGACATACTGTATGGCTAGATCATCTCCCCTCTAAGCCAAGCACATGGACAACAGGCAGATAAACGGACACTTACAATATAATGGTAAGTTACGCTGTACAATACAATTACTTTTAAAAGCATACATGCATCTGCTCCTTTTTCCATTTTTGTTCAAGTATACACATCTGTTTTATTTTTCTCTTTTGTTGGATCCCGGTACCTCACACATATATATTTTCCTTTACTCTTTCGTGTTGAACATCTAATTTTCACTCTTAGTCCATTGTGTTTAAGCCTTTTACTAGGCATTTCTCTGTCCCATTTTTCCTCAACTCCACACGACACTGACTGGTGTGGTTTTAACATACTGGCATTTGATAATGACCTCGTCCTATTCGTTTTAGGAGCTTTACAAACTTCCCTCGGACGTAAGGGCAGTCCAGAGGGCTCTGGCAGTGTAGCTGGGAGACCCTAGCAGGGCTTTGTGGATGCTCCTCAGGGGGATGCCAGGACGCCCCGTGGACGCCTGTTAGGAGATGTACTGCATGGTGTTTTCAGATGACATTCTGTTGATTTGTAAATGTCACTTTTGAAAACAGCAGGCAGAAAGATATGAACACCCAAAATGGAACCTATACCTGTGAATGGAGGACAGTTTTTTAACAAATAAAAGTAAGTAACTTTGAAATGTTATTAACACCTGTATTATTCATCATTTTGAACTTAAAGAAACAACGTTTTGAAATTGCTAAATGTTATAAGTATAAGTTGAACTGAAATAGGTCAGCAAGGCTCTGTTTATAAGAAGTTCTTCGGAAAGGCGTCTTCAGGAAGGGTGTCCACCTTGAGCCGTCTCATGAAACCTCTCAGGGCTGGAGAGAGGGAGGAGGAATCCCTCTGCCTGTCCTGCCTGGACCGTCCTGTGGAGGAGAGACAAACGGCTAACAAGTTAACTGCGAGCAACGCTACAGACTGAGCCTTTATTTGTTCTTTTAAAATTAACATTTACTTGACTGGGAAAGTGTTTCCAAACTTTTGATTGGCACTGTATGTATTAGTATTGCTTTTTGCTCAACATCAAATAAATGAAGTGACGCTTCAGCAGAGGGCGGTCCACTCAGGCAAAGAAATGATCTACGTCACGCAATCAACCAGTCGCATATGCTCATTGGTTTAACGTGATCGTCTTAAACCACAGTTTCATTTCCCACAATGGCCACTACAAACACTTCATGCTTGCTGCTGCACCACAACTTAAAAAATTAGGAAAAATCATAAACATGTTAATATTATGATGCAGTTTGTCAACCAACATAGGGACAATTTGTTAGCATTTAGCCCAGCCTGACTTGGCAACCTATCTAACTGTGATGAGGTGAGGTAACGCTAACTTACATGACTCCAATTGCACAAACTCTAGAAACGTTGCTATTAAATTAAATCCACTTTTAATTAAACATTTGGACTGAAATGCTTGGGGAAAAAAACGTTCCAGCAAGTCAAACTTTTTGAAAAACCATACCTAGAGTGTATGTTGTATTAGTATTGCAGGTTTATGCCTTTACAATGTTATTATAAGAAAGAAAGAAAGAAAGAAAGAAAGAAAAATATCTCTTTGAGAAAGTTTGGATTGTTCATGGACTTTAGGTCAGTAATATGGAAAGTTGTGTTGATTGTATTTACTTCATAAAAAACTGGAATTGGACCCCTGACGTTTACTAGAGAATATAATTGTGATGTTTCAAGTGTTGGGAGCAAAACATTAAGTGGTCACGATGTTTTGTAACTATGCCCATGTCAAGCAGTGAACAGACATTTCCCAAAATGTGCATTCATAGCCCAGTATTATCGTGCAGCCCAAGAACTATCGAGCCTTTTTTAGATTTTCCAGACTGTTTGAAACACCAAAATAATTCTTAACCTTTAAAATACAAACAACTCAATACACACTCTCATGGAAAGCTATTAACCCATAGGAATGCGCTGAAATAAATTGCCCTTAACTTTGCATAGGAAAATGCTATTGGCAAAAAGTTGAACAATAAGAAGTTAATCATAACGCTGAATCATTAAACCGGTAATATCCATTGTTAAGCCTATTTGTTTGCTCTCTGAAGCTTGGAGTATTCCAACTCTGTCAGAGAACATTTTTGATATTGTATTTTGGAATGGGGCAGAGCATACAGGCAGCACTATCATCAGAGTCAAATAGTCTAATATAGGGAACTCATCAATGGTAGCATCGCAGCTGCTACTGTAAAAGACTGGAAATCTCATAATTGCATTATGCATCACAATGGGCAAAATGTTTGTCCTAGACTAAGCATTCATGTTATTCACTTAGTGAAGTTGACTTTGGGGATTACAGTTATCGCTACACATTTAAATGATATACCCAGAAAACAGCAGCCCAGTGCCCAGAGACAATGGAGCCCAGTGCCCCGAGACAGTGGAGCCCAGTGCCCCGAGACAATGAAGCCAAGTGCCCCGAGACAATGGAGCCCAGTGCCCCGAGACAATGGAGCCCAGTGCCCCGAGACAATGGAGCCCAGTACCCCGAGACAATGGAGCCCAGTACCCCGAGACAATGGAGCCCAGTACCCCGAGACAATGGAGCCCAGTGCCCGAGACAATGGAGCCCACAGTGGAGCCCAGTACCCAGTGCCCCGAGAGAGAGTGCCCCGGAACCCAGTGCCCCAAGTCAATGGAGCCCAGTGCCCCGAGACAGTGGAACCCAGTGCCCTGAGACAGTGGCTTTGTGGTGGAGCCAGCCAGGAGGCACACACGGAGAGTAGGATTTAGATTTAGATCTAAAAAAGTTCAAGCTCCCGGTTATTTAGAGCATAGGAGCCTGAGTTAACACCAGTCAGTGTGGTAGGTTTCATTTATTGGGCTCAGGACCTGTTGGTGAAAACTCTCTGTCTTAGGAGTAGAGAGCGTTTGTGTTTTTGGGTGGCAAACACTAATGTGACAAACACTTTACAGGGCCAAGTCAAGAGCTGCCAGTTAAACAGAATTTAATTCTTCAATAAAATAATATAGTTAGACTAGGTGGTTTAAAACGGTTTGCTAGTGATGTCATCAACGCACCAATTTGTTTGAGAGGATTCAGATTGGGTGTGTTGAGCTGTGGTCCTAGGTCCAGTTGGTGTGTAGCATGTATTGGGTTGAGTTTTGCCAAGGTGCTGTCCGAGGCTCAGTGTTCAGTCCAGCTGGGCTTTTTATCAGGTTTGTTCCCTACCACACACCCCATTGCCATGTTCTTCACAGAGACCCACACTCTGTTTACATGGTTATCTCTTTACCCCTCTCTCTCTCTGTCTCTCTCCCTCTCTCTCTCTCTCTCTCTCTCTCTCTCTCTCTCTCTCTCTCTCTCTCTCTCTCTCTCTGTCCGGCCTCAATTTATTTCCTCGATGGTCGCCTAGCAGCCACCATAACACGAACACCCTCCACCCCACACACACTCATGCACAACCGTTTCTCTCTAATCCCTCTCTTTCTCTGTCTCTCCCTCTGTGTCCCTTCAGCCTAGCAGTAAATGAGTCGTTTGCTGTTGACCCATTTAAACAGAGCCACATCTGGTGCTGGCGGCCTGCATACCTTTTGGGATGTCCAGGTACCCTTGGTAGTCTGGGGTAAAGATGTGCACAGGAATTCAGGAATCATTCATGGTTCTTGTAGGCCTGGGACGGACTTCCCCTTGCATACACACAGACACAGAGACACGCAGGTGAACATGCACACTCAAACAGCAGACCACATCCTTGTTAAAAGGACAAGTCTTTTTTTTCCATGCATGGGCTGATAACCCTTCCTAAGAACTTGTGTGCGCTGAGTTATTCCGTGAGCAATTGGCTGTGACTCAGACAGTACTATTGAGTGAACTGATCTGTGGGAGATAGCCCCCCGTTCAGCATTGTTTTCTGGCTTGGCTCTCTCTTGGAACACATCCAGTGCCTATCCTTTCTCTTCCTCTCCCGTCCAAAACGAATGTTTTCTGTAGCAAAAGAAGCAGGATCCCAGCCCTGTGTTCTGCCATGACATCATCCAAGCACACATCTGGAACCGTTAAGAGGTTGTGTGTGTGTGTGTGTGTGTGTGTGTGTGTGTGTGTGTGTGTGTGTGTGTGTGTGTGTGTGTGTGTGTGCATGTGTGTTTGTTTGTCTCTCTGTGTCAAGGACTGCACATGTGGGATGGTGTGTTTGTGTCGTCTATGTTTATGTGTGTGTGTGTGTGTGTGTGTGTGTGTGTGTGTGTGCATTATGTGTGATGTGTATGTACTTGTATGCACATGCATTTTTTTGAGGTTTGTGGTAGACAGGGGGAAAGATGCCACATGATGAGTTTGAGTTGGAACAGAAAGAGGAGAGAGTAAAGGCTTTCATCTCACTCTGCAGATAGAGATGATATGGAAACACGTCTTACTGCCAGAGTATCGAAACGCACCTTAACTCATACCTCAACCTTAAACACAGTTTATAAGTCCCTTCAAAATTCCTTCTTTTGATGTAGGGTCTGACTGGGGACATGATAAGTTATCGTCCATTCTGCGGTTGAACCCCTGTTCCTCACCCCGTCACTAGCCGCTCCCAGACCAATACCACGCCCACTGGCTCCCTCTGCCAATGGGATCATTCAATCGCTAGGTCTACATCTACAATTTTGTAATTTGAGCTGCATTTCTTGCACAAGTTAATTTCCCCTTTAGACTTTTTTTTGGGTGGTTAGTGGGAAATGTGAGATCTAGCACAAACATTGGCTATTATTTTACTTACCACTAGGGGGCGCACTATTCAATTCATAAGACAAGCACTCCTGACTGACTCCTTAGTGAATGTAGCTGTGTGCACAGTGAGTGTAACAGGACACCGTTTAATTGAGTGTGTTTCTTTGATTCGTTTGTTTCAAAATGTAATCTTGGTATCTGAGTGAGGACAGAGGGCAGAGCAAAAGGAATAGAGGCAAATAGCCTTCCCTTAAACATCCCACAGGTCTGCGTTAATGGAAGCCTGGCAGACAGGAAATCACAGAGGATGGAAGGAGGAGTGGCAGAGAGAGATACAGAGGGCAGAGGGAACGAGAGCTGTTCACCAGATGTATCTCCACATCTAGAAGCAAGCCTCTTTCTTCTGCACCTCCTCTCCTTTCCTCCTCACACGAGGAGGGTAAAACAGAATTAGAGAGGAAAGGTAAGATGAGACATGACACAGGAGGAAACCAATCAGATGGGAGGAGGGGGAACATAGAAACATATAGTAGAAGTTGTTTTAGGGTGAGAGGCCGAGAGAAATAGCAAAAAAACGTGCAGAAGGAGAGCGAGAAAGAAAGAGGGAGAGAGGGAAAGAAAAGAGGGAGAAGCGTGTGGAATTTCTCCAAAGCACACATGTGTAAGGTTAGGAAACGTGTGGAGACGTTCTCTCTCTTTTCCAAGCTGTACCCTCCTCCTCCTCCCCTTTCCCTTTCCCCTCTGTGGGAAGCAGAGCTGCACCGCTGCCTCCAGCTGGGCCCTTAGAACACAGAGGACCACAATGCAGTGGTGCTGCTCCAGAACCCAATCTCCACTGAACTACAGCTCAGCACCCCCCGAGTACAGGAGACACTAGCCCATGGAGCAGTGAGCTGTGGAGCATTCTTCTTCTCCTGCCCCCTCACTGACGAGCAAGCTGTTCCCTCCCCATTGACTGGTTTCCTGAAAGAGGATCTGATTGCAGCAACCACTGTGTGTAGACCCTCCTCTCTCAACACCCTATCTATTCCTCCCCTCCATGAGTCACTCTGGCAGGGATCCCTCAGCCTAAAACAGGCCTACCCCATGGGCAGAACCAGAGAGCCCCAAAGGACTGTCTTTCCTCCGACGTGGAAAAGTGGAAAAAGTCCTGACTCAGAGAGTGATTACATTCCATTCCTGCGGAAGGATTCCTAAGGAAAAAATATTAGTGGCCTTGAAGGTATCACAAGCCCACTGTGAGAATTATTATTCAGCTCCACACAGATTTTGCCATTGTAAAGTGAATATTAAATTGACCACAGCGTAAAATCAGCCAGGGCCTAATCTGGATCGGCATCCACATGTTTAGATAAAGTAGCTGTACGGATCTAATCCCCATCCGTTATTCCATGCCCAGATCTCCTGCTGTTACTCCTGATATTTGAAGAGTCTCACTTTTTCCATGTTATTGTTTTCTCTTCCTGGTGAGTTATTACTGTTCAGAGTGGAGAATTCTGCCAGGGCTGCGCTCTGTCAAACACTTGTGTCAGAACTTGGCGTTTGGAGCCCCCGCACACCATTACGTCACTCTCTGCTCGAGGCTTCAACTTAGTTCTTTCAGGTTGCCTGGCTTGTTGGCTGTTCTTCATTAAGAAAGAGGACCTTGTGCTCATGGTTACAACGGAGAATCCAATGTTATTATTGTGCTTGGCACAGATATGGCTAATTGGCCTCTTCCTTGTTTCTTGTATGTAAAACATGTGCTGGGTTTGAGAGGATCTCAACCTTAGTGGAGGTTCTTGTGGTGTCTGGAAAAAAGACCTGATGTATGACGAGAGAGCCAACACACAGCTGGGACTTTGTAAATCATCTCGGAGAATAATCAGCTCCGTCCCACAGTAACAGTAACTAATGCATGCAGCTGTGGTTCAAACTTGAGACTCTTTTGGTGCCCAGCTTCACAATGCTGTTGAACCCTTACAGCTTCACAATGCTGTTGAACCCTTACACTTCACAATGCTGCTGAACCCTCACAGCTTCACAATGCTGTTGAACCCTTACAGCTTCACAATGCTGTTGAACCCTTACAGCTTCACAATGCTGTTGAACCCTTACAGCTTCACAATGCTGTTGAACCCTTACAGCTTCACAATGCTGCTGAACCCTTAAAGCTTCACATTGCTGCTCCAAGGCGAGCCTCACTCAGTCAGCACACCACTGCGGCCCCCTCTCTCCCTCCGCCTTCCTTCCCTTCACTTCCGTACCCTCCTCCCTTGAGACCGTCCACCCCAGATGGTGAGAGGTGAGTTGTAAAAAGCTACTTTTTCTCTGTCTAACAACACCACAGCACTCCAGAAGAGAATGAACAAACACACGACCAAGGCAGAGCACGGCTTGGCTTGAGCAGTGGCAGGCTGGGGAATGTGACGGCTCACCAGGGGATGGAGAGATGTTAGCTGGGGTGAAGGGCTGAAGAAGTGACCCACCCGCCCCTCTGCTTAGGGCACTGGCTCAGGGACAGCCATCCTGACTGTAATTTGGGCAAAGGCTTTTGCTGGAAAACATCTGATGGAGAGGATGAGGGCATAGTCATCATATCTGTGCCTCGTGTTTAGAGTGTGAGGGCATGTGTGTGAATGACTTGCGCTCAGTGCCCTCCCTCCCTTTGCCAGACATTCACATGGTAGTCATTATCAATCAAAGGCACATAGGGGCAGTCAGAGTCAGAAAGCAGCTAAAGTGACCTAAGCTCTCTCTCTTTCTTCCCTTTTTTTCCCAAGCTGTTCTTCTCTGGCTCTTCTCAGAGGACACATGCTGCCAGACCCCATCAGTTGAAGACATCTGAGCCAATGTTTTGGACCATTCAAGGAAGCCTTTCACAGAGCTCACTTCTTTTCAATGTGATTAGCTTTGAAAATAAACAGAAACTGTGGCACCTACTCTTACAGCAACACTTTAAACACTGTTGGGATTTCAGCTTTTTTTCCCACAATCCTTGCGGAAGCACTTTTACAGGGTTGATGGATTGCTGCTCAGCAGTCACATGTCTATCAAAGTGAACGACTGTGTGTGTGCGTTTGTGTGAATATGTTTTCCTGTAAACAAAGGAGCCACATGGGAAAAGAAGCTGGCAGGAATCCAAGGTAGTTCTTGTGAGACAGAAACAAAAGCAGAGAAACAAAAGCCTTTCCCTCTCTCCAATTACCTGTGGATCCCGGTAAACCAGCACTCTGGTTCACTCCACCCCCTCTGCTCCTACATTGTACCCGCTCTCTTCCAGTTGACAAACCTGCACCCTTGACCTCTCGCCATCCAGAGCCCCAGGCAGCAAAAACAAATGAGCTCACTATCCCCTTCCCTAACTCCCCCCGCCCCTCTCTCTCCCTCTCTCTCTCCCTCTCTCTCTCTCTCTCTCTCTCTCTCTCTCTCTCTCTCTCTCTCTCTCTCTCTCTCTCTCTCTCTCACCCCCCTCTCTCTCTCTCTCTCTCTCTCTCTCTCTCTCTCTCTCTCTCTCTCTCTCTCTCTCTCTCTCACCCCCCTCTCTCTCTCTCTCTCTCTCTCTCTCTCTCTCTCTCTCTCTCTCTCTCTCTCTCTCTCTCTCTCTCTCTCTCTCTCTCTCTCTCTCTCTCTCTCTCTCTCTCTCTCTCTCTCTCTCTCTCTCTCTCTCTCTCTCTCTCTCTCTCTCTCTCTCTCTCTCTCTCTCTCTCTCTCTCTCTCTCTCTCTCTCTCTCTCTCTCTCTCTCTCTCTCTCCCCCCCCTCTCCGGTTAGAATTACCCACGGTATCGACAGAGGGATCTGCTCTCAGCGAGACCTCTACTCCCCCCACCTGTCGCCCACAATTCTCTTCTGGATACCCCTGTCTCCACCATCTCTTTGGTCGGCCCTCTCCAGGCCTAGAGAGGCCCCACTGTCTCCTACTTGCCGCCTCCCCAAAGAGGAGAGCAGCCTCTTCTAGGGGCCCCTTGTCCATTGAACCAGACCACACATAGTCGTACCGGCGTCGACACACACACACACTCTCGCACTCAGGCTGATGTGTCACTTACTGTGAGATGATATACTCAGTAGCCTCATGGCAGATCTCAGAGCAGCGCGTCCTGTCATTGTCTTCTGAAGCCCATCATGGCTCTTATGCTAAACTGAACCAGGAAGTCTCCTCCCGACCACCATTCTGTCCTTGTCTTATGAAGCCCATCATGGCTCTTATGCTAAACTGAACCAGGAAGTCTCCTCCCGACCACCACCAGGAAGCTCTTCTCAGGAAGTCTCCCGACCACCATTCTGTCCTCATGGGCTGAGATCCATTCTGGTCTGAGATCCACGGTCTACAGCGTTCTGATCTGATCTGATCCGAAAGATCATTCAGGGAGGCAATGTGACTTGTGTGTGTGGCTCCAACTGAAATCCAATGGTTCCCATCGTGGTTACTTTACTGTGCTGCCTGTTGTAAAACAACGATGCTTGTAGCCATGGTGAAATCTTTTCCTGGATTCTCTCCAGGCAGGCCTCTGTCAACACTGTGCTGCCACCAGGCTTACTCTCCGTCTGTGCCTCCCGTTCTCCTCTCTCCCTTTTCTCCCATTTAGCCCATCCTGTCTGATCCCTCCATTCTATTCTACATAGTCCTGCGACGCCTTTCCATATACTTTTAAGGGTCATGTGTTTAATGAGGTTGTGATTGTGAGTTTAGAACATACAGACATATCCCACCTTGGAAGTGAATCCAGCCAGCTTTGAAACACAGATGTGAGCGGGGAGAGGAGTGGGTGAACGCTCTCCAGACCGGGTGTGTTCCAGCCCCTTGTTTACAGACAGCTGTAACCATGTGTCTGCTGACGTGTCTGCGTGTGTTTACGTGTTAGCCTGCGTGCACGTGCGCTAGTGGGGGAGATAGGAATATATGGGCATATGTTTCCCCATCTCCCATACACCTTCATCTCTCTCTCTACCCCCCCCCCCCCCCCCCCCCATACCAACGTACCCCACTCCTGTTTCCTGGCCCCCCCGCGCGTCGGCCTCTCCTGTGTTCTGCCGGCAGACACAAATCAAGTGTTTGAAATGGAAACACTCACGTTACTGGCGCTCCCCACATGTTTCTATTTAAAACCCTGCCCCTTCTTTTTTTTCTTTACAGAGGGCATCGGAGGGATAGAGAAATGGAGGGTAAACTGCTGGAAAGTGTGATTCAACTGAACAGGGCAGGCAGCCCCCCTAGCTGAGATCCCTGTGCAGAGCAGGTCTGGCTGCAGAGGTATGGTTCTGCTTGACCCATGAGGCCGTTAGAGGTGGAAAGAATGTGCTGTCCAGCCGCTGAGCGCGTTAGCAGGGAGAAAAAAAAACCTTTCCCAGCAACCCAAACCCCTGCTCCATCGTTTGCTGTGTGAAGGAGACGGGGAGAAAGGGAGGAACGGAGAAAGAAAAAATCCGGTAGATGGAGATGGAAAGAGGGGTGGGAGACTGAGAAAGAAAACTTGAAGGGAGGAAAAGAGTGGGAGGGTAATACAGAGAGTAACGGAAGTACAGATATGGGAGACAGCAAGAAAAGAGAGTCCCACTAGAGGAAAGTCAGTCAGAAAAAAAGAGAAGTTGAACCACGCTCTCTCTCTCTTCCACATTCTTTCAGTGTGACCTAAGCCTTCTCTGACCTCAGTCACGGAGCCCCCATGCTGAGAAGCCGTGAGGGGGGGGGGGGGGGAGCCCCCATGCAGCCAGCCTAGGGGCCTACCTCGTCCTGGGTCATCGATCCATAGATCTGTCTCCCAGACCTCCCTTCTGTCAGAGGCTATACCTGCTGTAGGCGTGCCTCTGGATTTAAAGTGAACATCACAACACTGGAATCAACAGGGAAGATATTCTTGAAAAACCAATGAGGGAAATGCAGAACAAAGGTTTTCTATGAAATGTTGGAAGAAATATGCAGGTTGTCCCTGGATGCATTTGGAACTTCAGAAACTATAGAGGAAAACTATTTGTTCTTCTGAATGCAAATATATTATTTGCCAGGAGGAAAGGTCAAGGAGAGCTTACTACACAAAGTAGAGTCTAACCTTCAACACCAAACCCCTAAACAATGTTTCCTGTTGGTAGAGTAAACAACAGGCCCACCCACCCAGTCTCAGTTAGTCTGTGTATGTGTGTGTATGTGTCTATCCGTCTGTCCGTCTATCCATCTGTCCGTCCGTCCGTCCGTCCGTCCGTCCGTCCGTCCGTCCGTCTGTCTGTCTGTCTGTCTGTCTGTCCGTCCGTCCGTCCCTCCGTCTCCAACATAGACCAGAGGACATGTTGGGGACAGTGAGAGGTCAACATGGAGACAACTTAACTGTTCGGGACAGTGAGAGGTCTACAGGAGACAACTTAACTGTTGGGGACAGTGAGACGTCTACAGGAGACAACTTAACTGTTGGGGACAGTGAGACGTCTACAGGAGACAACTTAACTGTTGGGGACAGAGAGAGGTCAACATGGAGACAACTTAACTGTTCGGGACAGTGAGAGGTCTACAGGAGGTCAGACAAGAAAGCGTCCCCCCCAGACCCCCCAGTGTAAATCAGAGCAATGGAGGAGGACACCCAGGGGAGGACCAGCAGGGGGGTCAGAGAGTGCCTGTCTGCCCAGGGAAAGGTTCCTCTAGCTGGGATGACTCAGTGGCCAGGCATCCTTGGTGAGACAGAACATCCACGTCAGCACTCCCCCACCAATCCAGAGGATCCAGTGGCAACATATTTGATGGGTTCAAGGTGAACTTGTGTTCTTTACCGCCTTTCGGAAACTTTTTCCAGTAGATCCTTTGTCTGTTTATCGGTGGAGTTGTGTCTGCGTATGTGTGTGTGTTTAGTGTGACTGATTTACGTGTGTAATCCATAAGCATGGTGTGTGTGTGTTTGTGTGTGTGTCTGTGTGTGTGTGTGTGGCAGGGCCCTGTGTGTTTATTTGAGGCGGTGATGGATGAGAGGAGAGGGACTCTAATGTCTTTTGCAGACTGTGGACTCTAATAACAGACCCACCAACTCCCCCTGACCCAGGCAGCAAAGCACCCTGCTCCCAACTTCCTGCTCTTTTCCATGGAAACTATTCTTTTTCTCTCTTCTTCCTCGGCTTTCCTTCTCTTCTACCTTTCCCTCTCTCATTAATCCCCAACCAATGTATCACTCAATCACACTCATTCACTAATGTTCTCTCTCTCTCTCTCTCTCTCTCTCTCTCTCTCTCTCTCTCTCTCTCTCTCTCTCTCTCTCTCTCTCTCTCTCACACACACACACACACACACACACACACACACACACACACACACACACACACACACACACACACACACACACAAATAGAGACAAGACCAACAGACTTTGAGTTACACTTTTCAAATTTTAATCAATTCATTATGTGGCAGACAATCATTGCTTACTGCATTTCAGACAGACTGGAACACATTTTTACTGTAACTAACATTATCCTTCTTCTGCTAGGGACTTACAGGTATCTATTAATAACTTCACAATAGCATCCAGCCCAGAATGATTAATCCATCTAATATATAGGCCCACATATAGCAACAGCACTAGATTTCATTTAATGCACACACTTAAAACGTTCACTGGAAGTTCATTTAGATTTCCCCCAAATCTTGAAAAAAAAAATCACAAATAGCTCAATATTTGGTTTTACAACCTACATAAGAGTATATATGTTTTTTTTTCATGTATTTATTGTGCCTTTATGAGAGAAAAGTTGGCTTTTGTTTTGCTTGGCTCAACTGCTGCTAAACTGGTAGCTGAGTAAAGTGCTTCTACGCCAATCGTTGAAAAGCATCACTAACACAGCCTGCAAGATGTCTACAGCAACACAGAATGCCTGACCACCACCTAGGAAATGCAGCCACAGGCATTGCTTCAACTCTGCTCATGACTACCAGAAATGAGCTGGGCAGATCACCACCTCTTTCAGTTCCCATTCATATCTGCCAAAAGGATTAGAAGTCAGAGTTTTGAGATTCAAAGTTTAAACTTCCATAACAGTCCAATGCAAGTCAGCATGAGCAAGAGTGACACTTTGATGAATAAGGAGAGAAACACAGAAACCTTCTACAGTAAGCACATCATTCTTTTCTGTGTTAACATCCATTTTGAAAATAGTTGGGACAACAGTGCAGTGATATGTGCTTTAGTCATTGTTCCACATAGTAAAGGGAAGAAAAAAGCCCCCACATACCAGACAGACAGACTGATTCCTAACCCTAACCGCTGACTGAAAGCATCTGATATAGGAGTGTGCAATGCTGGATTTTGTTCTTTTTTCCATGATTTTGTGTGTGGAGTTGGATGTGGTCCATGGTTCCTCTGGGCCGCCTGCCTCCCGGAGCCCCGGGTTTGGCAGTGGGAGGCAGGGGGAGGAGGGGGAGGGGGGAGGGCTCTAATGTGAAAACCTGCAGCCAAGCTATGCTCAAAGACGCACCATGCTTCAGCCTTGAGATACGCTCATCTTAGACCAATGTCAGGCCCAGGAATTCAGACCTCCACCATGACTAAAGTACTGTCAAATAGCTGCGGCAGGGTCCAAAATCGGCTTTGTCCCCTCACTGAAACATTAAAAGCTAAGGAGCTTTCTTCATTTCCACGAGATTCAGGACATGAAACTGAGAAGGCTAGACTGAACACACTTCACATATTGTTTACATATCCATCCATCCATTAACTTTACCGCTTATCCTGTACAGGGTCACGGGGGGGGGGGGGGCTGGAGCCTATCCCAGCGGACACAGGGCGAGAGGCGGGGTACATTGTTTACATATATCAACTTTAATCTCACGGCGCCTGACACCTAAATTGAACCTAAATTGGACATGGAAAAGCTAAATCTGTGTATTGAGTAGAAATGGGTGGATCCTCAGCCACCCTGCTGATCCACTCCTTCCCACCTCGATGTAGGTAAAGAGCGCCAGTGTCCATACCATCATTTTAAAGCTGTTTGATTTCTGTTAGGGGCGTGGCTAAGGTGCCTCGGGTTGGGCACACCAGCAAGCCCTGGGGAGCTTAACAAGCACTCATGTTAAATTTCACTTGTCTGGTTTTGATGTTTTATTGTTCTTTGTCTGATCGTTGTATGCTGTCATGTTTGCTTTTTGTTCCTGTTCAGGTCCTACATGTAGCCGGCCCACAGACGGCAATGAAGCATGAGTCATACACCATAGACATCTAAACTGTAATCTTCACTATAGCTCAATGAAGCTTGATTCATACACCATAGACATCTACACTGTAATCTTCACTGCAGCTCAATGAAGCTTGATTCATACACCATAGACATCTAAACTGTAATCTTCACTATAGCTCAATGAAATCTTCACTATGCAGCTCAATGAAGCATGATTCATACACCATAGACATCTAAACTGTAATCTTCACTGCAGCTCAATGAAGCTTGAGTCATACACCATAGCCATCTATACTGTATCTTCACTATAGCTCAATGAAGCTTGATTCATACACCATAGACATCTAAATTTGAATATTCACTGCAGCTCAATGAAGCTTGATTCATACACCATAGACATCTAAACTGTAATCTTCACTGCAGCTCAATGAAGCATGATTCATACACCATAGACATCTAAACTGTAATCTTCACTGCAGCTCAATGAATCATGATTCATACACCACAGACATCTAAACTGTAATCTTCACTGCAGCTCAATGAATCATGATTCATACACCACAGACATCTAAACTGTAATCTTCACTGCAGCTCAATGAAGCATGATTCATACACCATAGACATCTAAACTGTAATCTTCACTGCAGCTCAATGAAGCTTGATTCATACACCATAGACATCTAAATTTTAATATTCACTGCAGCTCAATGAAGCTTGATTCATACACCATAGACATCTAAACTGTAATCTTCACTGTAGCTCAATGAAACTTCATTCATACACCATACACATCTAACCGTAATCTTCACTGTAGCTCAATGAGGCATGATGCATACACCATAGACATCTAAACTGTAACCCTCACTGCAGCTCAGCACAAACGCAAACAAACAGAATTGTTTATAAACCACATTTCATTTAATGAAGTGGTGATCTCACAGAAAACCTGCTTGTTATTTCAACCAAACACTGTCGTTTACATTCTCCTTGGGATTGGGTGGAGAGACCTCCTCAGTCCTCCCAGCAATGAGTCTGTTTCTTCTCATTCCTCAGCCAAGAACTCTTCTCCACGTTTATCAAGACTGCCCCCTTCCAACATACCCAAACTACACTCACAAGACCAACCTCAAACTGCTCTCAATCACTTTACAAATGATTTTTTCGAAGGGATCTTTCCAAGAATTCCATGAAATCCCCCTTCCATCTCTCTCTCTCTCTCTCTCTCTCTCTCTCTCTCTCTCTCTCTCTCTCTCTCTCTCTCTCTCTCTCTCTCTCTCTCTCTCTGTGTGTCTTGTGAAGACAATAGGAATATTGTCAAGCCCTCGAAGATGTGTAGGTGCTTGAGTTGTGGGTGGGTGAGAGGACGGAGTAGGGAAAGATCATAAAGGCAGCAGAATAAGAGAGAGAGAAAAGTCCGTTAGGGAGAACACCAAAGCACCAGAGAGGCAAAATGTGGGAGAGCTGACATAGTCTGCATAAAGAAGAAGGGAAGGGGTGAGTGATGCAGAAGAGAAGAGAAAGAAGCAAGGACAAGAGGAGGAGGGTAGCGAGTGATGCAGAAGGGTGGGATGGAATTCTTTCACAGGTCGACGCCAAGACAAATGTGCAGCTGTCAAAGACTTTTGTTCCCTTTCAAAACATTCCCCTTGTCGTCCTGGGGCTTGTTTCAACACAGAGGAAAACAGACAACATGCAGCCCAAGGTAGAAGAGTGAGGGGTGTGAGGAATAGGAGAGGGAGAAGGGAGGAGTAAGAACAGCAGGCAGGACATAATGTAGGGACAGAAAGAGAGGACGAGAGAGAGGGAGAGGGGGAGAGATGTAAAGAGAGAGGTGTAGAAGAAGAAATGAAAGGAGAAAGGGTGAGTGAAAGACTGCATAGAGAAGGGCTGAGAGGAATGTTGAGAAAGTCTTAGCACTAAGTCAACACCAAAGGAAAGACACCAGACGAAAAGAAAAGAAGAAGGGGAAGAATCCATTTCTTCTCTTCTTGTTCTCCATGAATCCCCCACCCTCCCTGTGGACCCTGGGCCTGTGAACATTCTCACAGCGAGGCAGTGGCGTGCATATGTTTCTGCTGTTCCACCACAGGCTCTATAGGAAAACCTTATCTGTGTGTGCGTTGGGAGGAGGGCTGGAGAGGAGCTCCACCCTGTAGGAGTGTGTGAGCGTGCAGGCCCCACCCCCCCTCTCACACACTCACATGCTGCACAATGGAAAGAGCAGAATCAAGTGGACACATCAGCAAAACCAGAGTCTCTTGATTTTTTATTTGACCGACAAAAACATAAATCCAGCTGTTTTGGTTTCCGGTGTCCTCTCAAATGAGGCCCCTCTCACTGGAGGAGTAAACAGCAGTTGCTCAAATACAATATGTTTGTTTGACCGTGGAAGATAAGAAAGCCAAACTAAATCCATTCCAGTGGGATTGTCAGTGTCAAGACCCTCTACATGTTCTGACGCTAGCATGTTTTAAACCTGTTCAAGGGGTTAGGATCAGGTGATTAGGACCAGGGGGGTGAGCACAGGAGGGTTATGACACAGATTTATGACGGGGGGTTAGGACAGGTTGGGGTTAGGACAGGGTTGTGGTTAGGACAGGTTAGGGGTTAGGACAGGTTGGGGTTAGGACAGGTTGGGGTTAGGACAGGTTGGGGGTTAGGACAGGTTGGGGGTTAGGGGGGGGGGGGGGGTTAGGACAGGTTGGGGTTAGGACATGTTGGGGTTGGGGGTTGGGGGACATGTTGGGGTTAGGACAGGTTGGGGTTAGGACAGGTTGGGGGTTAGGACAAGGTTGGGGGTTAGGACAAGGTTGGGGTTGGGACAAGGTTGGGGTTGGGACAGGTTGGGGTTAGGACAGGTTGGGGTTAGGACAGGGTTGGGGTTAGGACAGGTTGGGGGTTGGGGTGAGGACAGGTTGGGGTTAGGACAGGTTGGGGGTTAGGACATGTTGGGGTTAGGACAGGTTGGGGTTAGGACAGGTTGGGGGTTAGGACAAGGTTGGGGGTTAGGACAAGGTTGGGGTTGGGACAAGGTTGGGGTTGGGACAGGTTGGGGTTAGGACAGGTTTGGGTTAGGACAGGTTGGGGGTTAGGACAGGGTTGTGGTTAGGACATGTTGGGGTTGGGACATGTTGGGGTTAGGACAGGTTGGGGTTAGGACAGGTTGGGGTTAGGACAGGTTGGGGGTTAGGACAGGGTTGGGTTAGGACACGTTGGGGGTTAGGACATGTTGGGGTTAGGACAGGTTGGGGTTAGGACAGGTTGGGGGTTAGGACAGGTTTGGGTTAGGACAGGTTTGGGTTAGGACACGTTGGGGGTTAGGACAGGGTTGGGATTAGGACAGGGGGTTATGACAGGGTTGGGGCTAGGACAGGATGGTGATGTCATGGTGTGACAGGTCTAGTGGCAGGTCCTCTGTGGCCATGGCCTCTACCAGTAAGTCACATGTATTGATGACAGGTGGCAGAACGCTGGCTGTGTTTGGCTCACCATGTTATGGATACCGCAAGTGTAATGGATCATTTCAATCTATGACAGAAAATAACCAATTAATGAGAGGGAGAAACCATGAAAAGATCAAGTACAATTTTATTGATGACTACAGAGTCTGACTCAGAGTCTGTACACAGAGAAAATACTACAGTCAGATCAATCTAACAATATAGTAAGTTCTGATTAGTTGACAAGGTTCTAATGAGTATATGGCTATATAAGATAAACAATAATTTCATTGGACAAGATGGATCACATGTTCATAATCAGCATATCTAAAGACACGTACGCAGGAAACTTAAGACATGACTTAATGTTATGACTTAAACACAAAACTTCTAGTCTCAGTGTCTCCAAAAGGCATATATTATCTCTTTGGTGACCTGGCCTTCGCTCTGACCGTCCCCTCACCCCTGAACCACATCCCAGGCCGGAACATCCGCTAGGATGCCCAAATTTGGCCACAACACTATGGACTCACCATGTCATGGATACGGCTAGGGACTCATCATGTTATGGATACCGCTAGGGACTCACCATGTTATGGATACCGCTAGGGCCTCACCATGTTATGGATACCACTAGGGCCTCACCATGTTATGGATACCACTAGGGACTCACCATGTTATGGATACGGCTAGGGACTCACCATGTTATGGATACCGCAAGGGCCTCACCGCTAGGGACTCACCATGTCATGGATACGGCTAGGGACTCACCATGTTATGGATACCACTGGGGACTCACCATGTTATGGATACCGCTAGTGCCTCACCATGTTATGGATACCGCTAGGGACTCACCATGTTATGGATACCGCTAGGTGCTCACCATGTCATGGATACCGCTAGGGCCTCACCGCTAGGGACTCACCATGTCATGGATACGGCTAGGGACTCACCATGTTATGGATACCACTAGGGACTCACCATGTTATGGATACCGCTAGGGCCTCACCACTAGGGACTCACCACGTTATGGATACGGCTAGGGACTCACCATGTTATGGATACCGCTAGGGACTCACCATGTTATGGATACCGCTAGGGACTCACCATGTTATGGATACCGCTAGGGCCTCATCATGTTATGGATACCGCTAGGGCCTCACCACTAGGGACTCACCACGTTATGGATACGGCTAGGGACTCACCATGTTATGGATACGGCTAGGGACTCACCATGTTATGGATACCGCTAGGGACTCACCATGTTATGGATACCGCTAGGGCCTCACCATGTTATGGATACCACTAGGGACTCACCATGTTATGGATACGGCTAGGGACTCACCATGTTATGGATACGGCTAGGGACTCACCATGTTATGGATACGGCTAGGGACTCACCATGTTATGGATACCACTAGGGACTCACCATGTTATGGATACCACTAGGGACTCACCATGTTATGGATACCTAGGGCTAGGGACTCACCATGTTATGGATACCGCTAGGGCCTCACCGCTAGGGACTCACCATGTTATGGATACCGCTAGGGACTCACCATGTTATGGATACCGCTAGGGACTCACCATGTTATGGATACCGCTAGGGACTCACCATGTTATCGATACCACTAGGGACTCACCATGTTATGGATACCGCTAGGGACTCACCATGTTATGGATACCGCTAGGGCCTCACCGCTAGGGACTCACCATGTTATGGATACCGCTAGGGACTCACCATGTTATGGATACCACTAGGGACTCACCATGTTATGGATACGGCTAGGGACTCACCATGTTATGGATACCGCTAGGGACTCACCATGTTATGGATACCGCTAGGGACTCACCATGTTATGGATACCGCTAGGGACTCACCATGTTATGGATACGGCTAGGGACTTACCATGTTATGGATACCGCTAGGGACTCACCATGTTATGGATACCGCTAGGGACTCACCATGTTATGGATACCACCAGGGCCTCACCATGTTATGGATACCGCTAGGGACTCACCATGTTATGGATCCAGAAAAATATTCAGCTTAAACATATAAATCATGTCTGTTATGTTTTTTCTGCAAAATACGTTCAATTACCTTGTTAAAATCCCAAAAATTTAATCTTCTCCTTCTGCCTCATTAAAAAATTCCTGAATCTGAGTTGCCCCGCCCCCCTTTATTCAAATACCCACCCAGCCCCCGCCGCCGAGTCACCCCGCCCATGAACGATGGTTGGTTAAAAATGGTTACTTGAAAATTTGTGATGTCAAAAATCTGGCTTGTCTGAACTCGCCCGTTTGAGACTGTCCTTGGTGCACTGCGGTTTCAAAGCAGAAATGCTCAGCCATGGCGTTGGCTGCTTATTTTGCTCCTGATATGTCTTGCAGCACATGAAAAACACCACAAGGACATGTCAACAATGTTGAAAAGTTGATTTTCACTGGAGGGGGTCTTTAATGGTTTACTTCATCATTTGATTGACAGTTACACTGATCCAATAGTAAAACTAAATAAGATTTTGTTTAAAAACTGCAAGTGGGTTTCATTGTTAACCATAACCTGCTGCTCAAGCATGACGGGTTTGCACTGCTAAACCATCATATGACTATGGTTAAGGTTGACAAGTGCGTTTAGGTTGTTCAATAGAGCACTTGCATTTGTATACCTTAGTGATAGGAGAGGAAATAGTTAGCTAAATCCGTAGCGCTAACATACATGTCAAACATACCCTCAATGAGTTCAGACACCAGTAGAGCATTAGTGCATACGTGTGCGTGTGTGTGTGTGTGCGTGTGTGTGTGTGTGTGTGTGTGTGTGTGTGCCTGCATAACCAGTGTCTGTGTTAAAATGTCATGGGTTTCAAGCATGCCAAGTATTTCATGGTGTGTCAATGCCTGGGATGTGGAAGGAGGGGGTGGGTGTGTTACAAAATGATAGCAAAGTGTGTGTCTTGTGTAAACAAAACTCCAAAATAGCTAGACCTTTGTATTTGCAGACAGCAGAGCATGGACAGGGTTACACAGGAATGATCCGCATATAAATCTGGGCCCAATGCTCTCTCACTCTGTTTCTCTATGTCTCCCCTCTCAATTTCTCTCTCCCTCTTTCTCTGTGTCTCTCTGTTTTATTGCTTATCCAGCTTAACAGAATTTTTCAGCACAAACAATCCTGTCTCATCCTAACCTGACAACCACTTGGCATAGCTGCCAGCCTACTGGCTATTTGAAGTTAGACCTAAACAAATGACGCCGACTCCTCTAGAGCATCGGTAAGTATGTCTGACCTTCTAGCCACAAAGAACACTGAAGTTATGAGAACATCTCTGGAATTTCGTCTCTTCTAAGGTTCAATCTTACCCTCATTGAATTGACGTTGACGTCTTAACCCTTAAATGGATTTTGTATACTGGGGGATGCAAATATTTGATTGGCCCTGGGGAGGACCAATGAGGGTATTGGCTTAATTACAATATGAAACATTGTAGAGGGGTCTGTGTTACAAGCCTCTCAGGCCAGGTTAGATGACATCATCACTCATGGATCAAATTTGATGCTGGTCAGAAATCAAGGTGGCAGTCAGGAGGTCACTGACTCTGAGGAAAGTTTTAATATTTTTTTTTATCATATTTTGGGGGATTTTATTTATTGAAAACACAATTTTCAAGGATGATATTAGATGTTTATGTTGAACAGTTATGAAAATAATGTTCAGTTTTGAAAATCTGACTTTGAATGTCTGTATCCCTGGGGACACGTTGCCCTGTTGGGGTTACACAATATAGGGGTTATAGATATATGGGGTTATAGAAATAAATGGAGATGATAATGTTTTGAGACCTGTAGTGTACAGAAAATTTGCATCACTATTTATTATTACTTTATGCCACTATAAAAATTTATATTTAGATGAACATTTTTAAATATTAATTTATTCATTTATTTCAATTTTTATGAATTATTAGTAATCAATGCATAACCGTTTTAGGGTATTTCTGTGAGGGACTTCTACAGTAGAAGGAAGAGAGAGCAGGGTATATGCAGGAATCCTGAAGTTATGTTCAATACTTTTTAAGACCTTTTTTAAGACCCTTTCAAGAAGACGCTTTCAATATATTTTAAGACTTCAGCGCCACTTTGAGCTGTAAACGGTTACACCAGAGACACACCTTTACCTTCAGTTACTATACAATGATTGAAACTGCAAAACTGAAATGTATTTGTTTGTGATAGCTTATATAGATCATTTATAATGCTCATTACTCTAGTTTAGTCACTGCACTTTGACTACCTGTGGAGAACATGAGATGTGACATGGTTGACCACTTTCTTGTCCTGTTGGAGAAATGTCGCTACAGGATGTGCCCAAATGGACAAACCCCCATCCCATGTATCATGTGTAAGGTGAGGCTTTGCTTTGTGACAGACCAAAATGCTCAGTACTGCTTCAATGCCTTTTATTCCCGGTCAGGTGTTGACTCTGAGACTTTGTTTTTCCAATTATCTAGTGCAAAGACCAAACTGAAAAAGTGTTTAAGGTTGTTTTTTATCTCAAATGTTTACATAATGGAGTGAGACTGAATTTGATGTATCACTAATGTTTTAAAGTTGTATTATAAATAGTTACTTGCCTTGTCAATTTTGTATTATTATTTTATACCCTAAATGGGCAACGTATCCTGGGAGATACAAAGTGGAAAAGTGGAAATAAAAGGCACATTTTGAAATAAATCATGGAATTCTGTTATATAAGCCCCAACATGTTAGGAAATAGCATTACATTATTTTCCACAATTTTAATTGTGGTGTTGGCCATTTCAGAACATGAGAGCACCTGCTGTGGAGGCTGTTCTGCTGGAGAGGCTATGAAGAGCGAGCTTCCCTCCTACCCGGAGCCCAGTCATCTTCTTCTGCTCCTCTATTACACTATTCAACACGTGCTAACTCACTTGCCTAATACATTATATTTGACTTAGAATTTACATATAATTTTATCTGCTGTTTCTTGATTAGTGAAGTATTAAGAGAATGTCGACGTAACTGCATGCTCCTAATTGCCATGCTGCCCCTTCCCCTGTCCCCCTACCCAGAGGAAAAATGCTGTTTCATTGTTGTCTAAACGAGTTCTGAATTTTGTCTCATTTGTGCTCGTTTGTTTCTGACTTCTTGCACCCTAAAGGACTCTTAGGAGCAAATTAAGGGAACAAAAGAGAACATGATTTTTAGACTTGGATAAGCTTTGATTGAGATAAAAATGCTTGTTAGAAATACTTGGAAATACAAATGAGACTCACTAGAAACAATTCTATGTCACCAAAAAGTCACCATTTCTCCTGAGGAGATTTTGAGAGGTAAAAGCTCAAAGTCTCATGTAAGTATCACACATGCCTCATTTGTGTCGAGGAGAAGAACAGAGACCCTACTGAGATCTCATTGGAGCATTTCGTTTTCCTATGGGACAGGCCCCGCCCACCCAGTGTCTTCATGGTGAGGCTCATTATGAGCCCATGGTCAAAGAACGCACAGTTTCCACACCCGTCTGCCATCAGCCACAGTGGGGTGTGCTGCAGTATGACTAATGCCAGGCTCCGCGGGTCACATAATGGGAGAGCTTTAAAACCCCATGCATTTCTAGGGTCTGACAGCAGCTGAGTTCAAAGGACTATGGCGGAACGATGAGGTCAGGCACAGTGAGAAGTGGAAATGTGTGTTGGTGAGGATGAGGAAGGTTTGGCCAGCGAACATGTCTCCTCTGAGAGGGCTCTGGCTGGCTACATCTCAGCTCCTCATTGTCCAGGGGCTTAAAGTTTTTAGGTTCAAAGTTCAAAGCCATTTCATTCACGGTGCCAACTTGAACTACAGGAGAGGACCGCTGGTGCTGAGTTCATCATAGGACCTGTTGAACAAGCTTGTGTAGACACCAACATTATTTACCTCTTCAAATCCCCGTCTCATTCATCAGTGTATCCTGTCCCCTCTGCTGTTTCCCCACACGTGGTTTTTGCATGCTGCCAATGTACTACATGGTGTGGCCACAAAAATACCTTGTTTGGTTAAATGCTCTTAGTTCATTGCTTCTTTCTCTGTCATGACTGCCTGCCATGTTTTTTTAAATGTATTTTCCATGTTTATGGGTGAACATTTTCATTGTGTTGCGTAGTTTTAATTGCCGAGAGCCAGCAGCTTCCATTTGGAAAGAAAGGACAACCTCCTTGGAAACTTTTTCCCATTTTCATTCCCCCCCCTCTTATCCATACTTGTAATTTTCTTGAGATTCTGGAAAGTGCTACCTCACTCTTTCTACAAATCCTCTATTAAAGTGGGTGTGAGTTCAGTGTGAGTTGCTCAATGGTTTTCCCTGTGACTAAAGTTTAATGTAACTCTCTATTTATAGGTTGTACTTTCACTGTGTTGATTCATACATTTTCAAATAGTCAAGCTATTAGCCTTTTTGAAGCAAATGGACAAAATGTGTGAGTTGTCTTCAGACTTTTAGCCTCAAACTGGATCAGACAGAAAATGAAGCAACTTTTCCAGGTATACAAATGGTCTTTCCCTTCAGGCCTGCTGGAAGAGGGAACTCACTAGCACAGACTCACACTAATTACATGTACATGCACACTAATAATCCACTATTATTTAGAATATGACAATGTTTGGAATGTGATGGAAAACCTAATATTTTGTGTATGTAAAGGTTATCAAAGACTCTCTCTCTCTCTCACACACACACACACACACACACACACACACACACACACACACACACACACACACACACACACACACACACACACATCTATCAACTATCTCCATGGGAGCACTGAGGACTTTGAGGGAAAGGAAGAGAGGGAATGAGTGAGAAGGGACAAAGGGACAGGAAGAGAGGGAAAGAGAAAGCATGTGGCAAAGCATGTGCATGGGAAAGAAGAGCTGGGCATAACCCAAAAGGTTGGAGAGGGACAGTACAAAGAGGGGCTGGCCTGCTGCTCTAGTCTTCATGTGGCTCAGAGGGAAGCCTCCTTAGAACCCAGAGCATGGGCCCGGGGAGTGCAGCGTGCATCACCAACACACGCTCCAAAAAGACAAAAAGCTGGGAGCCATCTAGGCACGCTCTTCTCCTCACACATCCCTGTATCTCTCTCTCTCTCTCTCTCACTCTATCTCTTTCGCTTTCTCACTCTCATTCTCTCCCACTCTCTCATTCTCTCTCACTTCTCTTTCTCTTTATATCTCTACCTCACACTCTTTTACATTCCATTTATCTTACCCTTCATTAGACCTTATGCTTTCTTTGGATGTTTTGTGATTCTTTTCTTCATTTCCAATTTGCTAGTGAGTGATGATGTCATCTTTCCTATTTCTCTGACATCCACATGGAGAAAAGGAGCAAAACAGTGGGAGAGAACCTGAGTAAAAAGAGAAGCCAAAGTAGTGGCCCCAGTATGAAGTAGGAAAGTAACCCTCCCCCCTTCCCTCCCTCCCTCCCTCCCTCCCTCCCTTCCTCCTCAGTAGTTCAAGTCCCCAGACTTAATGGAAGCATCAGGTCTGAATCTGGTTTACACAGGATCCCCAGACTTAATGGAAGCATCAGGTCTGAATCTGGTTTACACAGGATCCCCAGACTTAATGGAAGCATCAGGTCTGAATCTGGTTTACACAGGATCCCCAGACTTAATGGAAGCATCAGGTCTGAATCTGGTTTACACAGGATCCCCAGACTTACGGTCCAGCGCGTTCACTGACTGCATCAAACAATACTGGCAACAAGAGATGAGGAGGATCCATTTACACTTTCACATTGTCCACTTGTTTCTCACTAGAGAGGAACTGGATTCCCTTGAGAATGCCTGTGTCTGCTGGGGGTGTGAGACATGTGGAACCCACCAGTCCCATTAGTCATCTGGAAGGTGGAGGGAGCTCTAGAGCCTTCCTCTCTGCTACTTACCAACCTGTGGTTGTCTGCATACTTCAGACATTGGCTGTCCCTGTCTGTGTTTGAAGACAGATTCCACAGCAGCCTTTTGTAAACCAGATGGTTTTTCCAAGTGCTTCTCCATCTCCCCCAGACCTCTCCCCATATCCTGCCCTCCACCTATGTCTCTCTCTTTCTCTCTTTCAGGCGCTCTCTCTCTATATCTCCCTCTCTTTGCCTCTGCCTCTCCAAATCTCTCCCCTTTTCTTTCACTGTTTCTCTTTAGTTTTTCTCTCGTTCTTTCTCTCTCTCTCTCTCTCTCTCTCTCTCTCTCTCTCTCTCCAAAAATGCATTCACTAGACGATATCAGGATTTAAACTGGAGGCCACAGGCCATATAGCTTTTACAGTCTCGCAGGGAGAGCTAGCTAGCTAACTGCCAAATAATGGTGGAAAAGCATACATTGTTTCATTGGACTGAGACTGTGTACTAGCTTACCTCAGGTGTAAAAAAAACATGATAGAAAAGGCAGATGTTTAGAGAAAAGGGCAAGCCACTTTTCCAAAAAATTATTGCAGGAAGATATTTAGGTTTTGAAGGTTTTTGTTCGAATGACCAAAGTTGGGGGAAGCCCGATTGAGAGCATTGTTGCCCACCATGGTTACTCCTTTAGTTGCCATGTTTATTGTTTGGCTTTGGACACAGTTTGACTTGGGGTTCAGTGACTGCATGTGGAGACTCCTCGGGGCTGTGGCTCCCTGGGGATGTCTGACGTGGGTCAGACCCATGTGCAGGAACGCCGGGTTAAGCCCAGGTTGTCTGTGTGAAAGGGCTTTTAGTGAGTTGCCTCATCTCAAAAAGTCGTTTCTGAGGCATCAGATGGTAGACGTATTAAACAGGTATAAGCATAAGATGAGGGATGACATGCTTTGACATAGTCTCAGTGTGTTGGATGTAGCCAATGCAGGAGTCTCCATTTAGGTACACCATGGTACGGTCCACTGTGGTACACTATGGTACGGTCCACTGTGGTATGGTCCACTGTGGTACACTATGGTACGGTCCACTGTGACACACCATGGTACGGTCCACTGTGGTACACTATGGTACGGTCCAATGTGGTACACCATGGTACGATCCATTGTGGTACACTATGGTACGGTCCACTGTGATACACTATGGCACGGTCCACTGTGGTACACCATGGTACGGTCCACAGTGGTACACTATGGTACGGTCCACTGTGGTACACTATGGTACGGTCCACTGTGGTACACTATGGTACGGTCTGCTGTGGTACACTATGGTACGGTCCACTGTGGTACACTATGGTACAGTCCACTGTGATACACTATGGTACAGTCCACTGTGGTACACCATGGTACGGTCCACTGTGGCACACTATGGTACGGTCCACTGTGGTACACTATGGTACGGTCCACTGTGGTACGGTCCACTGTGGTACACTATGGTACGGTCCACTATGGTATGGTCCACTGTGGCACACCATGGTACGGTCCACTGTGGTACGGTCCACTGTGGCACACTATGGTACGGTCCATTGTGGCACACCATGGTACGGTCCAATGTGGTACACCATGGTACGATCCACTGTGATACACTATGGTACGGTCCACTGTGGTACACTATGGCACGGTCCACTGTGGTACATCATGGTAAGGTCCACTGTGGTACATCATGGTACGGTCCACTGTGGTACACTATGGTACGGTCCACTGTGGTACGGTCCACTGTGGTACACCATGGTACGGTCCACTGTGGTACACTATGGTACGGTCCACTGTGGTACACTATGACACGGTCCACTGTGGTACATCATGGTAAGGTCCACTGTGGTACATCATGGTACGGTCCACTGTGGTACACTATGGTACGGTCCACTGTGGTACGGTCCACTGTGGTACACCATGGTACGGTCCACTGTGGTACACTATGGTACGGTCCACTGTGGTACACTATGGTACGGTCCACTATGGTATGATCCACTGTGGTACACTATGGTACGGTCCACTGTGACACACTATGGTACGGTCCACTGTGGTACACTATGGTACGGTCCACTGTGATACACTATGGTACGGTCCACTGTGGTACACTATGGTACGGTCCACTGTGGTACATCAAGCTTCATGGGTTAATGGTTGCCATACAAATCTCACTTTCTCCTCATCGTCCTTATTCATGTTTACATCATGTCTTTAAAGGTCCCGCCAGGAAGGAAGCACACTAACTATCTATACCCCTGATTTGCCAAAGGCACAAAATTACAAAAGACGCAAAACACCAGCGTGCCACCTGGTCCCTACTGCTGCAATTTCATTAACCCACCCATGCTTGGCATGGCGTGTGTCCTTGTCTTTGTTCAGCTTATATTGTCTTCGCTCAGCCTAGTG
>JAPMUY010006627.1:0-237500 GCA_026901105.3 Galaxias olidus
CGGACCACATTTACCAGCTCTGACTGGGGGATTCCAAGGCGTTCCCAGGCCAGTGTGGAGATATAATCCCTCCACCTGGTCCTAGGTCTGCCCCGCGGCCTCCGCCCAGCTGGACGTGCCTGGAACACCTCCCTAGGGAGGCGGCCAGGTGGCATCCTTACTAGATGCCCGAACCACCTCAACTGGCTCCTTTCTACGCAAAGAAGCAGCGGCTCTACTCCGAGTCCCTCACGAATGGCTGAACTTCTCACCCTATCCCTAAGGGAGATGCCAGCCACCCTCCGGAGGAAACTCATTTCCGCCGCTTGTATCCGCGATCTCGTTCTTTCGGTCATGACCCACCCTTCATGACCATAGGTGAGAGTAGGAACGAAGATAGACCGGTAGATTGAGAGCTTTGCCTTCTGGCTCAGAGCTCTCTACGTCACAACGGTGCGATAAAGCGACTGCAATACCGCACCCGCTGCTCCAATTCTCCGGCCCGTCTCTCGTTCCATTTTCCCCTCACTCGAGAACAAGACCCCGAAATACTTGAACTCCTTCACTTGGGGTAAAGACTCATTCCCTACTTGGAGGGCAAAAAAATTATGCTTTATTTAATATCAAACCACTGATGTACTGATTTAAGCATTTATTCTTAAATCATGGACAATTCAATCTTTCCATATACTTACTGTTAATAACATCATATTGTAATTTCAAAACCCGCCTCTGCGTGGTGCTCGACGCTGAACTTTGTTCGAAATGCTTTTTTTTGGTACAAAACGGGCACCGATTTTGCCGCGCACCAAGTCTTGAAGTCTTCTTGCCTACCTGTTCCCATACTTTTTCACGGTCAAACTTTGATTCATTTTGAAGTAAACTGCTGTACCTACATGACCTTAAGTGGAATAAGCAATCAGTCAACAAATAGTTATTTAAAATACGTGCTATATACTTTACTTGTGTTCCTACTAACTTAAATTGAATCCGTCGGTCGAGGCCTTTCATCTCTGAGTAGTCCAAGGCCTTTGAAAGATTCTCAGGAAGAAAAGAAAAAAATCGATCCTAGGCAGAAGAAGAACTGCTCTCTCAAAGTTTTCTGTGCCTTCACTTCTTCAGGACAGCTCAAACAAATGCCATTCTCCACTATACTAGTATTTGAGTCGCTACTAACTTAAATTAAATCCGTCGGTCGGGGCCTTTCAACTCTGAGTAGTCCAAGGCCTTTGAAAGATTCTCAGAAAAAAAAAAAAATCGATCCTAGGCAGAGGAAGAACTGCTCACTCAAAGTTTTCCGTGCCTTCACTTCTCCAGGACAGCGGTAAAACATACGTAATTTTCCACTATAGCTTGCTAGATAGTTTGTTTTGATTTAGAAATCAGTCGCGTGATTTGGAATCCATAAAGCAAGACCTATTTTCATTGTTTTATGTAAGCTTATGGTAATGTCAGTCAGTTTGGCTACTATTACATAGGCCTACATAGGCCTATAACACATTGAATTTTAACTTTAGCTATGCTGATTGATTGTGAATGTAAGTGATGCTCATCGGTAACGTTATCTGTACCAAGATAAAAGGCGACCTAGTTGTTGCATTCTTGAGCGGGGTAATTTTAAGTTGGCCTATCAAGGCAGTTAAGAATATATTAATGATCAGCAGATGTGAAAAACTTCATATTTAAAATACATCTGCTTATGAAGAACTATGCATAAGAGTTTGAGGTAGCATATCAATTGCCGTGAGAAAATCGGGACCTTTCCTTTCATCTTTTGTTTTCCTCTTTGACCACCTCTTTGTTGGTTTCCTTAAAGATCGCGTTGAGTGGCATGATCAGTTGTGACCATGGATGCGTGCCTGAAAAATCAGTGCATTAAGAAAACAAGAAAACCTATTTATTAGTCAGATGGTTTATTGCCTTAAGGTTTGCAGAGCAGACTGCAGAAATTAGCAGATCGGCTACTCGCAGACAGCTAAAAATACAAGATCAATACAAGATTATCATCGTAATGATAAATAAATTAGAGGCTATAATGTAGGAGTTTGTTGAGCAGAGAGCTTTGACTTTTGCAAGATCGATTAGGCGAGAACTGTGGGGGGAGGCAGGGAAAACGATAGTATTTCAACGAGAGAATATGCCTGTTTATTACCACTTTATAGGCTAAATAAGCAGATGTGTACAAATAATACTGAGCAATGATCTTGCAATGGGACCTACATTTTACTGAGATGTTTGAAATGTGTTTTCGACCCATAATCTGGCACTGATTATGAGTGTACAAACGCAATTGCAAGCAGTACCTTGGCAAACTGTCGTTCGAAGCCTAGAATTGTTGATGACTGGGGCCACGTCATAAAAAAGCTAAGTTGTTTGACACGTTCGCGGTTTTCAGCATACACGTATTTAATATTTTAGCCTTAATTCAGGTAAATGACCATGTAACTGTAAAGGCGGAGTATCAAAGTATCTGTAGCAACATATACATTGTTTTTCCCAGACAAAGAAGTAAACTAATATCAAAGTTGGCCATCAGAGGTTTGAGCTCTTAGAAGACACCGCTTGGCTACACCAAAGTATCAACTCTGTAAAATGAAAAACCTTTTTTCTACACTAAAACTGTCACTTTTTGATCAACTGAAAATTTATGAATTTGTTTTTATTAATAAACGTTTAGTAAGTTACACAAATTTGGAGCATTCACTGTTTAATCACTTGATTTAAAAAAAAACTGAAAACACGTTTGTCCTGTCTACTAGAGGAAGAATTAAAACAAAGTGCACGCGCACCACAGCCGCATCGTGTCCATTGATAAAGTTTGAATGTGTTCATATATCGCAGCAGATGCAATCAGATTATTTATTAGATAAAATTTGATTTTTGTTGAAGGTTGCTGAGGTCTTCTATGTGAAATAAACGCTATATGGTCTGCGAAAACGTTGTTTGAGAAGTAGTATTGCCATGGCACACACACACACACACACACACACACACACACACACACACGCACACACACGCACACACACACACACACACACACACACACACACACACACACACACACACACACACACACACACACACACACACCACCTAGTTGATGGTCTCGCCTGGGGATCAGGTCCCTGCTCCTTCTCGTCCTCCTTTTCCTCCTCCTCGTCATCCTCCTCCTCACGCAGAAGTTCCTGGTCCAGTTGGTCTTCCTCCAGAGCGGTCATGCCACCATGGTCCATCTCCTCCTCTGCTATGAGCCTCAGCTCATCAGCAGTCAGAGGCCTTCGCCTCTTGAGGGTCTGGAGCAGGCTGGCATAATCTCTGTCCATCTAAAATATAAAACAAATACTATAACCTCGCTGTGCATACAGTACTTCACAAATAGACACACTGAAAAAAGTTGTCAGAGGTTTAGTTGTAGCCCAATCACATTCTCTTCCAGAGAGCCTTTTTGGCAATTTTTTTGTGAACAAGCAACAACCTAGCAAAATGTTCTTGATAAACCATATTCTGACAGGATTTTCCAACCATATGAATAAACATTTATCAAGTGATGATCTGGTGAAATAAAAAGAAACAGTCGACCAGATAGAGCAAGTCACCACCAAGCCTGTCGTTCTGCTCTCGCTCACTCCCATTTTAGAAATGTTAGCTAGCTATCATGGTCACTTCCAATAAACCGATTCAGGTGACAAATAGTCAAAATAAACTAATTTTGCTTAACTTCAATAGTTTAACTCATGAACTGAATTACATATGGTAAGTTTCACAGACATTTTTACCTCAAAGTCCAGTCATAAAATCCAAAGGGATGTCGAGCTCGACAACTAATACTAACGACTTCAGGCAAACAAACAGTTTTACAAAATATTTACTCTGATAAATTAAGACTAAATCCCACCATACTTTTGTTTTTTAAGTCATGCAATTGCTCAAACACGAAATATAACTGGTCTTACCTCGAAATATTGCCTCAGATTTAACTTTACAGCGTTAACTACGGTCCTTTGGTCCTGTATCCTGGGTTGAGTCCTTTGGCTCCGCTGAGGCTATGTGGATTTTTTTTCAGTGACGGGGCACTTGATACCAGAAAATATTCGCGCCACTAACCCCATAGCAAGTTACAAATATGGGTAGCCGGATTTGTCAGCTATATCCTGCTTTTTCCAGAATAAAAGTCCGTGATTGAACGGCTGCGCTATTAACCCATTAGTCATCAGCACTTTTGTTACGAAATGAAAGCGTGCCGGCTGGAAGGGGTTAAACATCCGCAAGTAACCTGGGAGGCCACCTAGTTGTTACCACGGATTAAATAATCGCACCCCCTTTTTCCTGGAACCACGTGGTCCGCCAGCAACCTTCAGAACAAAGGAATTAGGCCTTTGACCTCACAGAAAATCCTTGCCACACTTTCAAACTTAACTTTACCACTTCAGAGCAAAGCTTTCAATATACACAGGATAGGATGTTATAAAAGCTGATATAGCTTTTATGGTCTAGCGCAAATCTTTGCCGCAGATCCCCAACTCCTTAAGTAGTTTAGTTGTTGATATTGCCACAAATCCACGGCATCCAACTTCCACAGGACACACCTTTGTTCTCCAACCTTGCTGTTCTGCCTCAGCTGCTAATTCGCTATAGCGGAGTTTCTTTCGTAAGCCTCGTCTATTGCTTCTTCCCATGGGACTGTTAGCTCTATAAAATAAACAATTTGTTGTGTGTTGGACCAGCGTAATAAGTCTGGTCTAAAGTTGGTTGTTGCAATCTCCGATGGGACTCTCAGTTGTTGGCCGACATCAACAAGCATTTTCCAATCACATGCTCTCCTCAGCTGCCCTGAGCTTTGTTTTGCCTATAACTCTTCTTTCCCGGAACTCCCACCCTGACAAAGCGAATGTGGTGCATGTCGCCCTCTGCTCCAATTGGCAGGGCATTAACTGTTGAGCACCTATGCTCTATTGCTTCCGCCAAGCATTTTAGTACTTGATTGTGGCGGCAGGTGTATCTTCCTTGAGTAAGGCTCGTCCTGCACCCAGCCATTATGTGTTTGAGATTAGCCGTCCCGCCACAGAGGGGGCATGTTGGATCCTCACCTACCCATTGGCTGAGATTTGTCGGTGTTGGCTGTACGTCGTAGGTTGCCACAACAATGAAGCTAATTCTTGTGGATTCCATTCCCCACAAGTCCTTCCAGGTAATTTTCCTCTGCTCTACACTTTCCCAGTTCATCCATTACCCTTATTTGGCTTGTGTGACAATTTTAGCGCTCCTTACTGCTTCCTCTTGCTTACGTATCTGTTCGATCACTAATTTGCGTTGTTCCTAAGGGGTTGCTTTTGACCATCTCTGTTTACTTGTACCAAGTCCAAATCCTCCTCATCCATGCTGTACTTGTCCTACTATTTCCGTTGGTAAAATTACTGCCTTTATTAGAACAATCAGGTTGGTCTACAGGCCTTTGCTTTGGTGACAATTTATTTACTGTAACTTACAGTGTAAGGATTTGAGAATAGCACACTGCTGAAATCTGATAAACAAGCATTTACACCGAAGACAGCACTACTGTTGATTTAATGTTACAGGGCTGCGACATTTTAAGACCTGCTACTTAAAATGATTCGGTGCAATTTGAACAGATATGAAGTGTAGTGGGTTGCGCTGGTATCCATTAATTTAAACAGAAAACTACAAACTAAAACAAAGTTACAGAAAACGTAATACTATGCACATGCTGCCGCTTCTACATTGACTAGAACGTGGTTTTTGTGCCAGTGTTGTTAATAATATTTGTCCTCCTAGCCTGTCAACTGTCTTGGAAGGACATCAATATTGGAGACTGGAGACCAAACTAGGAAATTCACGGCTAGGAGTATGACATTTTTGACAACATGTGGATGGCTGTTCATGAACCTCAGGAAAATAAAATACTGCCTTCATTAGGACAATCAGGTTGGTATACATACAAGCCTTTGCTCTGGTGACAATTGGTTTACTGTAAGGATTTGAGAATAGCACACTGCTGAAATCTGAGGCGATTTTTCAAGGGAAGGTAACTTATATTGTGATATAACACTTTATATCACCAAACTGACGTAACTATTTGTCACAAATTCTTATTTTATAACGGTAGAAATTTAAAAAAAGATGCGCTGGCTAACGGCTAACGTTAATGCAGACCTGCTGCAGTCACTATTTGAGGTTGCAAGCCTTTGGTAACAATTTGTTTACTGTAAGGATTTGAGAAATAGCACATTTTTGTAAGCCTATATTGTGGTAAATTCGTCTATTATAAGGAATGATGATCCTCCTAAACGTTTAGATATTTTTGAATGACAGTTTGCAATGCTTTCAATAAGCGCCGGCCGGTGTTCTGACAATTTGCGCCTCCCCTTAGAATGGGCTTCCCGGAGCACATATTATCAAATACAACAGAAAAATTGAGCCTCCCCTCCAAATGGGCTACCTCAATTGAATAGTATGAGGTAGCCCATTTTGACAGGGAGAAATTACTGCTCAGAATGCACTACCCTGTGTTTTGAAGTAAAAACATAATTTTGAACACATTAAAGCATTGCAGCCCATTTTGACAGGGAGAAATTACTGCTCAGAATGCGCTACCATGTGTAAATGCATACTTTTTAACACATTAAAGCCCACATTAAAGGTAATGTGGAATGCATTGTCGGTGAAAGCCTGACCTTGTTGAAAATAAAACCAAACGGTAGTACTTCATCATCATATGTGTCTACCATTATATTATGATGATGAAGAGGCACTACCGATCTAGCAACAATAAGCCCCCTTGTCAACAAACAGGGTTTGGACTGCAGTCTGCTTGTGCTGCAGGGGCAGGTTCTGCGCGCTAAGGCGGTCAGTCCAATAACTGCGATGCATCACATCGCATTTGCTCCGGGAAATGCATTTCTAGTTTATATATATTGACAAATTTGAACAAAATTGCAGCTTTGAGGTTTAAACTCTACATGATGTGATATTGAATAGCCAACAATCTTACTAACTGTTTGAATGTATTGTGCCCAATATTTAATTTTATTGTATCAGAATATAATGACATTTTAGCTTAGTTGCATGTCGGTATCAGCGTATGATACACATTCGATCGATGCCAGTCTGTATTGTTTTATTGCCTTTTGGGGTTATTAAACGTTTGAATTCTTCATATTTCTCCAATGTGAATCACTGCTTGGTGGCCGTAAACATTGCCGCTCTCTCTTTGACATTGATTTTTGCCATATTGTATCAATTGGATCCCCGTTCGACCTCTTGGGCTGCTTGAGAATAGCGTGCACACGTTATTATCTTGACTACTTCAATCGGTCTTGAATTAGCCTGATTTCGTGAGCTTGAATTTACCTTTATGGAACCTATTAAGCCCCAACTGATCTGTTAGGTTAGTTCAAGTCAGGTTTAGGACTTTAATGCCGACTTTTCTTAGCACGCTTTTTGGAATGAGCGTTCGGTCTTAGTCGGTTAACCCTGTATAAATAAAATAAAAATAATAACAATAATAATAATAAAATTATCAGTTTAAAATTTCAGTCCATTTTGCACTGAAATAATAATATTTTGCTGACTCAAGGTTTACAATTTAAGAAGACAAGAATTAGTTCATTATGAACAAAGACAAATATGACAGAAAAGAAAGTGTGCAATTTTCTTTATTTACATAAAGATTTGTATCTCTTCTATTTTACATCCTGGGAATGTTATTTTAACATTCCTACAGCATAACTGTAAAAACCCTCCACGTACAGTGATCCTAACGCTTTCCAAAGTTACCACAAAGAACACCTCGGCAAGTCAAGAATGTGTTGAGGGTAAGGGAAGAGAATATATATAAGGTTTAAAATTTAAAAGACATTGTCATTTGTCATTTGCCACAATAATTTTGTATAGTGAAAACATGTTGAATGCAGGAAATGTTATTTTGATTTTAGACTGTAAACCTATACTATCATCAATATTGGTCACAAACAGAAACATTCACTTCAATATATATTTGGTAAAAACAAATCAAAACCAGCCATAAATACATAAACATACTGATTATGAACTGCTGGTAGAGTTAAACTCTCCCGGCATGTTTGGGTCTATATTTAAAGACCGGTAGTTTATTTGTGCAATTTGTACACACATAATTTAAAACATGCGTTGGCAGTAAGTGAAACAAAATCAAACTGACAAATAAGATAAACAATTTGATGTGAACCCCTGCTGATGCTGCTAGTCCCTTTTTAAACCGCTTTGCTGTTTTACAGAAAATACTGTGAATATACCTACTTTATAAACCTTAAACAGTTCTATGAAAAAATCCAAACCGACATTACACTGGACTGGGTGCCAATTCAAATACAGTACCAGTCAAATGTTTGGTCACACTTTCCCATTCCAGTAAATGGGAAAGCGTGTCCAAACGTTTGACTGTTACTGTATGTAGCTTTCTTCCACAATATTGCTACTAAACTACATGGTTAATTGTAATTGACTTACGGGATGGATTGTGGCCAAATGTTAAAAGCTATTGTAATAAGGGGTCCTCCTTGAAGCATGTACTAGACAACCAGCGAGACTGGATTTGCTGGTGATTGCTACAGTGGGAGCATAGGGTATGAGCCAGGCAGGGGTGGATGATATATTTCAAACCAGCATTGTTACCGTGTGAAGGTTGTCAAAGAGAACTAAGTGTTTTGCGGTTATAGTTATCTTGGTACAGCAGTCACTGAAATCAATTTAATTACATACAAATGTTTGTTTGAGTCGAAAGATAAGAGTTTATACTTTTGGGACAGTTCAATTGGGTTCAAGTGTGCCAACTGACTACTAAGATGTGCATAGTTCTTACATGGATTTCAAGTTGCAATTTACCAGCAGGTTTGGTGGTATACTGCAGCAGGACGGCGGCTGAGGGGTGGGGGCGGTCGTCACCGGGTTACTCTGCACCTCCAAGCGGCAGGACTCTGTTCCTGTAGCCGACACATCATCTTCCCAAGCCACACCCACCACGCCAGTCCGATCAGCACGCACACCACAGACTCCACATAGTAACCGTCCAGACGGGTGACGCACACCCCGCCCTCCATAGTGCACAGCTGGAGGGACAGAGGCAGACAGACTTTAGCCAACAGACCGGAAGCAAGTATGTCGAGTATCCCTTTCGTATTGGTATTAGTTTACGTACCTAAAATGTACATTTTCACAAAAGAAAATCATAAAACAACATGCACTTCTTAATTTAAATAATTAAAAATATATCAGTAAAAATTTGAAGATTTACATAGAATGAATGTATGTTTGGGTATGCAACTTTTCCTTTTTAGATATTTTTCAGACACTGGCAGTATGTAATTTACATCGACATCCGATTTACAATCAATAGAATACTGCACAACACAAGCTCACCTTATAAGATAGACAAGCACACACTTACCGCAGCCTCCTCAGCTGACCCACAGCTCTGGCCAGCAGCCGCATGGCACTCCTTGAATGTGAGGGGGTCGACCATCCACAGCGCCAGCGTAGAGGGCCAGTTCCCCCCCAGGTTGGTCACAGTGTTGAGCAAGGTCATGTAGGTTCCCCCGATTCGCGGGTCGCTCACCTTGGCGTGGAAGGCCATGCATGCCACATACATGCTGTAGAGTGCCACCTAGTGGTTTGAATCATACAACACAGCCATGTTATTTGTGTTTTCTGGTTCGAATACTGGTGGTATTGATGATAATATGTTGATATTAATTGATGTTAATTTTATCAGTTAAAGGTGTTACCTGATGCAGCGCGTAGCTGAGCAGCACTATAGCATAGTAGTACACAGGGAAGCCTCCATCCTGTTTGAAACTGGGGGTCCACCACACTAGCAAGGCATAGCCAAGCCCTATTAAAAGCCTGCATACACAACATGCAGCCCATATTAAAACACACAATGCAAGTTCATTACAAAGAAGAAAAACAACATTGATTACTAAATTATCATCATCATCACTTTGCCTGAACAAGCAGCGTTGTGTGCATGTGTGTGTGTTTTTTACCTGAAGGGAAAGGCCTTATAGAACACGTTCAGGGGTCGGGGCCCCGCTGTGTATTTGCTGATTATGATGGGCAGTAGGATCTGCAAGGGCACCATGGGAACTGCCAGCAGTGCCAGCTGCTCCTTGGGAACGCCAGCCTCCACCAGCTTAAGGCCTGTCACTGCATCCGCTGCAGAAAACCCTATCTGGAACAAACACACAGGCACCAGCTGAGCTTAGTAAACACACAAAACATAGACCGATCAGCCACAACATTAAAACCACCTGCCTTACATTCTGTCGGTGCCACCAAAATAGATCTAACCTGTCGAGGCATGGACTCCACAAGACCTCGGAAGGTGTCCTGTGGTATCTGGCACCAAGACGTTAGATGCAGGTCCTTTAAGTTTCGAGGTGGGGCCTCCATGGAGCGGACTCAATGCTGGCTTGCCTTCCTCCCATAGTGCATACCGGTGCTATCTCTTACCCAGATGCACACGCAATCATCAGACCAGGCTACCTTCTCCCATTGCTCCATGAACCAGTTCTGACACACAAGCCCATTGTCGGCACTTTCTGCGGTGGACAGGAGTCAACGGGGGTTCTCTGACCGGTCTTCTGCTACGCAGCTGCATACATGGCACGCTGCAATGCACAGTGTGTTCTGAAACCTTTCTATCATAGCCAGCAATAACTTTTTCAGCAATTTGTGTACAGTAGCTCTTTTGTGGGATCAGACCAGACGGGCTAGCGTTTGCTCCACACACGCATCAATGAGCCTTGGGCACCCATGACCCTGTTGCCGGTTCAATGGTTGTCCTTCCTTGGACAACTTTTGGTACTTACTAACCACTGTGTACCGGGAACACCCCACAAGACTTGCAGTTTTGAAGATGGTGTGACCCTGCCGTTTTTGGCCCTTGTCAAAGTCGCTCAGATCCTTACGCGTCAAGACATCAACTTCAAGAACTGACTGTTCAAGACACTTGCTGCCTAATTTGTCCTGCCCCTTGACGGGTGCTATTGTAACAAGATGATCAATTTTATTTACGTCACCCGTGGTCTTAATGTTGTGACGAATCAGTGTTTATTCTATGCGTGGTTTGTCTGCCTGAACCAACAACTTATAATACAGTAGACACACACACACACACACACACACACACACACACACACACACACACACACACGCAAAACATTACCCAGTGACTAAAAGATTAGGAGTAATTAATCCATGGAGTGCAAGTATAGAGGCCATTCGGCTATATTTTCCATTCTGGTATGCACCAGTGTTGGTTTTACCTTACGGGCAGCATGGTGGCTCAGTGGTTAGCACTGTTGCCTCACAGCAAGAAGGTCCTGGGTTCAAACCCAACCTCAGCCAAGGGCCTTTCTGAGTGGAGTTTGCATGTTCTCCCGGTGTTTGTGTGGGTTTCCCCCGGGTACTCCGGTTTCCTCCCACCATCAAAAAACATGCCGCATCTTCCTACCAGTGCCCTGACCAGTCACTGCCAATTCAACTGGAGTCGGTCTGTGTCTCCTACGTGTGTGCAAGTCTGTCGTAATATGTTGGGTGAGCAAGTCTGGCGCAAATTGGCTGCCGTGGTATCACTCAGACCGAGTGTTGTGTTTGATAGCAGTCGGTCCATTTGTAGTTCGTACTGTGATATTAATTGGTGACTAATTTGTGTAAAGCGCTTTGAGTATCTAGAAAAGCGCTAAAAACTAAATAAAATTAATTATTAATATTATTACCTTGGCGGTGAGCAGCAGACTACAGAAGGTGAAGACGGTAGGCATCTTAATAATGGAGAATAGTTGTTGATAGGTCTCTGCTACGCTGACATGGCTCTCCTCCTGACCCCTCCTTCTGCCCGCTCCTCGCACGGTCTCCCACTTAAAGATGGCCACCAGTGTGGTGGAGACCAGGAAGACCACACCCCAGAAAAACAAGAAGTCTGAAGGCCGGCAACCAATCACAGAGAGGGAGGAAAAAAGTCAACATGCTTACTACCTCATTCTAAAATATTTTCCCCAAATTTTTTACATTCTACCTCCAGGGGACAGAAGTCAACTCCCCTCTTTGCTAAAGTTTTCTGTCACCTCTCTCTCCCTTCATACCTGACAGAGTGACAAGGCCCGTGTCTCTGGGTTCCGTTCTCAGGTATTTGTTGCAGAAGTCCGCAGACTCCAAGGCCAGGAACAGCACGTTGCCCAGGAAGTAGCCTGCCGTCTGTCCGACAGAGTTACATGTCGAGGCGTAGCCCACGTTCTCACGTGAAAGCATTGTCAAAGCCCAACCATCCACAGCTATATCCTGTAGACAGACACCAGAAGGGGAATCAAAACCTCAAAAGGGTCTGTGAGCCTGTGTTTATTCCTTAACGTTGCATACACGTATTTAAAGATATATGTTTTGTAGAGGCCGAGACTTCGGAGCGAGCAGTTGTAAAGTTAATCCACCTGTGTGGCAGCCAGGAAGGCCAACATGAAGAACACTCCAGTCAGTGTGACCACGTCTGGACCTCGGCCCTCTTCATTTTGCAGCAGGCTGTCTACTGTGACAGATAGGTAGAGCATAAACAGACCCAACAAGTACTGTGTCGGAACCAGCCAGGACTTCCTTTAGAGAATTGGAGAGGAAAATATTTCAGGTCAGGCTATAACTGGACTCATCGTCTAATTCAAAATTGCTTCATAACTGTACTACTTATTTTTTTCTACATTCACCACATCCACAGCACTCCCATTAAGAGCTTATTACACAAAAATATCTGAATAAGTGTCTTTAGTGTGTTGTTTTTTGTTTGTGAAAGGAATAGGCTCAAAATTTATCGATCAGACATTATTCTACTTATTTGTTTTTTTTCCTACATGCCCAGCAACTAGTTACCGAAACATCTCTCTTACCTCCTCCCAAAGCGGCTGAGGTAGAGGGCATCCACCAGTGGCGCCCATAGCAGCTTGAGGCTGAAGGGCCAGAAGACTAAGCTAAAAAAAGCCTGGTTTTTGTAGCTCACACTTTTACTCTGCATGATCAGTGGGATACTGCCAGCCAATCCCAAAGGGATTCCCTGAAGGACATAGAGAAAGAGAAGAAGAGAGATGTTTCCCAGCTCTCCTCGAATGCCTGGGGAAACGATGGGGAGTTCGTTGTCCTCCTCTGTGTCAGCCCCTTGCAGGAGACGCTCCGTCCCTTCCTCTTCCCGTCCCATGTCTGCCGTACCAAGGTTGTGGGCACCTGCAGGCTTCCTCTGCCGCCCGTTCTTGTAAGCGAGCGAGTTGGAGGGCTCCATTGTGTAGCAGAGGGCATCAAACCAGCTGTGCCCTCAGGAATTCTAAAGAGAAGTGGAAGTCCCAAAAGTGGATGGATAAATAAAGTGTATATGAACAAAGATGACAGAAATAAAGAGAAACAGCAAGATAACATACATTATAGATCAAGATTATAAAGTTTAAAAGGAAATAGCAAGTGTTACTGGATAACTACTACTTCTTGTTAACTGTCATGCCTTTAATAAGGTCATATTTATAAGAGTTGAAATGTAAATGGAAATTATCCTCAGCTGCCATCATTAGTAGTTTGTACAGTAGAGTTTGATAGACATACATGCTTCAAATGATCAACTCTTAACAGCCAAAGTTGACTCAGCCTGAATCACGCTGACAACTGCGCAATTGCGTGGTGTTGTGCATGTTAGAAACCCTGCAGTCATACCAGATTAAAGGTAACTTTAACCAAGAGACATGACTCATGGAACGACAGAGGCTTAGCTTGCTCGCTCATAGGGAAAACCCCATTGAAATGATGGCAAGGGGGTTACACTGTAATTTACACAAAATGCGTACAGGAGGAATACATGAGTGAGCAGCGAATTTGAGATGTTAACTAAGGAAAAATAAATTACTAGGATAACTCTAATTAGGGTGATTAGGTAAAAAAATAAATATTACATAGCAAAGGTGTACGAAAATACCCTCTATAAATATATTTATACACGTACAGTATAATATGAAAATCAAAATTATTACAAGTAATAATATATGGACAGATGAGGTTTACGAGCAAGTCGTTAGCTAGCTACATAACAGACGTTACCTGGTGGTGATGATGATAGCATGACGACAAACATAATTGACCACAAATCTAAAGTAAACATTTATTTAGAAAACTATAAATTGAAGGGAGATTAGTTTTTTGTTTTTTTTGTTTTACAAAATTTAGTTATAGCTACCGTTCGGCTTCCACAAAACAGATGGCAAGGATGTGCTATGTGTGCAACGTTAAAATGTGTCCGAAAGGTTCAGCTGACGTGTCAAAATTCTGTAAACTCTAGTTCCTCGGTTTTGAAAAGAGCCGCCCTAGACCCACAGAGGGCACTGTAGCGTGGTATGCAAAATTGGATAAAACTGTCCAAATACCCGATAAAAGATCGACGGTGTGTCCCAAATCGTATACTACTACTTTTTTCTTTTCGTAGGTACTTCAGCTACACTTGCGAAGTATGTAGGCCTACTGTTGTATGCATTTTTGGCAAACTGCAAATGACACAGGCCTTGTGTGTATATTGGGAGTGGAACATACTAAATCTTTTTCAAACTTTTATATAGTATTGTAGTATGGGCATTGAGACGCAGCACGAGTCTCTGCATGTTTGTTTGTTTGTGTGTGCTTCATATTCAGAAAGAGATGTTGAGAAATTGCTCTTAGGCCTCTGTCACTACATATTTTCCACCTTGACTTATTGACTTGACTTATTAATATGCCCTGCATTATTATTATGTAATACAAAATGTAGATGACCCAATGTCACTATACCAACAAATCATTGTTAACAATTTTTTCAGTCACTTGTAAAAGTACAGTATGTTAAATCCATATTTGTTTTACTGCAAAGAAGACTATGAGCTCACAGGACTAGCGATAAATGACTTTTATAACTCCATTGTGTGTTTCACCATTTTGTACTAGGAAATTAGTGACTGCACGCTGCTCTGTGCCACTGCTAAATTGCATGTGAAACTGGTTAATGCTCCACACATGGCATGTGACCAGACAGCCACACTGGAGTGAATCAGATGGCCGGTGCATTAAATCAATAATTCTGGTGGTAAAAAAATGTGTATTACGCCTTCATTTTTTGGTAGAGAAATGTATGCGGTTGGACAAAAAAAAATTGTGAAACTATAAAGACACATGTCTTGTCCATATCTGTATGCTGGTGTGTGTGTGTGTGTGTGTGTGTGTGTGTGTGTGTGTGTGTGTGTTTGTGGGGGTGGGGGGGGGGGGGTGGTAGTTAGGAACACACTAATAAAGAATAGTACCATTTGTATAGTATTGTCTGGTAAGTATTTGTTTAAAGTTGAGTCTGATCAATATTAACTACTGGCAAGTATTGATCACTCAGGTATATATTGTTGGCAAGTAGGCCATGTAACGTCAACCTCCCATATACAGTGTATTTACAAGTGCGTGTATTGTGTGTAAAGGATAGTTTCCCCATCTTTTCCACAAAATGACATTCACTACACCGGTTTGTATGGAAGCAATTCTACCTAGATTGGCATGCTTCTCTGTAAGATAAAATAAAAAAAATAGATCTTCGCTTCACATTTAATAGAGCAGCAAATTCCCATGGAAACGGTGTTTCCATTTTACTTAGACAATTTGATTGCTTGGAAGTTCTACATGCCCTATGCAACTCCAAGTGTATGAGAAGCTCTATGGGTGCAGATCAATTAGACCAGTATCTGCTAAAGCTCTGCCCCCTTCATAGCTGAGCCTCTGACACATATTTTGAATCTAACAAAATCACTTCTGGTTTAATACCTAAAATATGGAAATCAGCTCTGGTTACTCTTTTACATAAAGGGGGGGGGGATGCAAGTGACTTAAATAATTACAGACCTATCTCCAAACTCCCATGTCTAGCAAAGATGTTAGAAATATAAATGAACAGCTTTGTGCTTTTTTGTCCACCAATAATATTTTAAGCCTTTTCAGTTGGGTTTCAGAGCTAGTCATAGTACTATTACAGCAACTACTCTTGTAGTAAATTATATAGTTACTGCTCTTGACCATAAGAAACATTGTGCTGCTTTGTTTATTGATTTGTCAAAAGCTTTTCATACAGTTAATCACAGATTACGTCTGGATAGATTAGCCTTGCTGGGATTTGATGATGCAGCTTTTAAATGGTTTCAAGACTACCTCTCTGATAGAACACAGTACATATATGCTAAATGTTTGAATCAAAGGTTGTAGCCATAGAAAATGGTGTGGAACAAGGTTCGGTATTAGGTCCTATATTATTTACACTTTAAATTAATGATATATGTGCTTCTGTAAAATACTGTGAAGTACATTTATATGCATATGATACCATTCTTTATTCCTGTGTTCCATCCATGGAACAGGCAATGTCAAACCTTACAAGGGCATTTAATTGTGTACAGAGATCCCTTAGAAATCATTATTAAAACACAAATCCAGTAGTCATAGGTCACGCTCACAGGACTATATCACCCTTGAAAGCCGCAAAGGGAACACAGAACTTGGTAAATCAGCTTTCAGTTTTTTTGTCTCGGATAAATGGAACAAGATTGAACAGGAATTGAAATTAAAACAGTTTGTTTCTGTTGAACAATTTAAACTTTTACTGGAGGTTTTGGGAGCTAAAGAGTGTTCTTGATTTTGTTGAAACGTAAATATTGTACTGTATTGTAAATATTTTTTATGTATTTTGCTTATTATTTATTTATTTTTTGTTGTTGTAATTTATACCTTTATACAGGGCACTGCTGGACAAGAGACCTGGTCTCAGTCGGTTAACCCTGTATAAATAAAATCAATAATAATATTAATGTTTATCTGGGTTGACAGACTACAATTTGAAGGTTACATGGATTTAAGTCATGCAGGGCATGTTCTGGAATTTCGTCTGGCTGTTTAGCCTTTCACATCAAACAATTTGGACACATGGGGGAAAAAAGCATGAAATTTGCAGTATAGAGACATTCTGTTCTGGGAGACCTACATGTAGAATTTAGCTCCTTGCTGTAATACTCCTGCTCCCATTGCCTCTACTCAAGTATTAGACAACTACACTAGCACACTTCTGTATTTTAGCCTAACCAATTATGTATCTGTTTCTGAATGATGCACCATTAAATAATTATATGAGTTCATACTATGCCTTAGTGCTTTCTTTTATCAGATTTATTAGTAAAAATTCAAATGCCACTTTCACAGAACAGCACTTGGCCTCTTCCATAAAAAAGGGTCATCTCTCACATAACCTTCAACTCCTTCTAAACACAAAGTTTCGAATCTTTGGGGCTTCTTAGTTGAGTATGTACTTCTTTATTTGGTTGTCCTTATGCATCATGCCTCATGCCTTTCAACACAAGGGCCTTTTTTATTTTTTAATAGTATTGGCACACTGCATGTAAAAATCTTTTCAAAAGTTTCAATAAGCTATAGATAAAGGTCCGGTTAGGATTGATAATTATATAGCCATACATCTGCAAAACAGATAATTTGTATTTTTGAATGTATTTCATGGAGGCATTACGTAAAGTAACATCTATGTTCTAATGATCCTTTACATTCAGAGATATTCAACAATGTCCATGCATAATTCAAGGGGTCCATTACTTTCCTCCCTCATGACAGCTATTTCGCTCCTCCCTTCAAGCAAAACATTTTGGTTTAAGCTCGCAATAAGGTTTTAGTGCGTGGGGGGCTAGAGACAGACAGAGAGCACAACACACTTAGCCCAATATATATTTCGACGTGCAGTCTAGACGGGCTTCCACAACGTCCATTTGCGACATTCGGCGTAGTTTAGTCCTCTGTGCTACGCATGAGATCTGAACACAGAAGGGGAGAGATCATTCCACTAGTACTACGCTACAGTCATCCATGGCTCAGAGCAACGGAGACAGCAAGGTCAGTGTGGTTATCTTGGTCCTACATTACCTGCAGATTAGATGGCACATTCCGCTTATATCACTGACAGTGCTATAGTGAGTGTGGGTCAGGAACTGGATATCAGGTATTGGAGACTGGCAAAGACCTGGTTAACTGGGCCCAGCGTTACAAGGAAACTTGGAGAGAGAGAGAGAGAGAGCTATCTGTACCGGTGATTATTTTTCTGTTGCTGGATCGAATGGTTTTTTTTCTGGTAACGTTAGCTTCTTGACAAAACAACGGATGATTTTCAAGACTGAATAAACGGGATCAATGTGTCCTGCTTTTAATGGACTCATTCACCACAAAATTATCAGCCTATGAAGCTCCCGCTTACAAGTAGCCATTTCTGCCGGATTCTTGTGGAACGCACCAGCCGCGTGGGCTAACGACGTTAGCTTCCACTGATCCAGCATTAGCTAGCAGCTAGCCAGCAAGGATAGTGTAGCATAACTCTGTGTAGTATTTTAATTTCACCTCGTAAAACTCTCCATGGCCAGCGGTAAAGCTTGTAGATGACACAGCACCTGAATTTGGCCCTTTAAAAAAACAAAATACAATGTTTTTATCATCAAGCCATATTTTGGCTTACGTTGGTCCTGTTTTGATCGTGACTACACACTGTATCGTTAGTGGGCTAGTGTTAGCATTTCCTATACCGGTCGATCTTGTCAAGTTGGATTTTAATATTTAGAAAGTTTAATCCGCAATAAAAATGACTCGTTGCTTGTCATATGACTAGGTTTTGCAGACGTGCAGTGTAAACACATTTAATGGGGAGTATTATTCATAAGAAAACGTACCCGTCATAACAGTCCAGACCTGGCTGAAGTTTTCTGATTAGTGTTTTCGGGAACCATTTGGAGGAGGTTATTTTCCAATGTTGTGATCTTGATTGCGCATTTTGTATCTGTAACTGTAAATAAGAAAGTGAAAGTTTTAACTAATTAGTCTATTTTAATATCGCTCATCAATATTCACACACTTTCGGTTTTGCACATTGTCTAGAACTGTCGACAGCTTTGTTTGCCTGATACGGTTTCCAGACTAGGACAATTCGTCCTGTAATTTAGTGTAAGTAAGCATTGTGCCCCTCATTCATGTGATTCCTTTGAGGGATTCAACGAATGTCAATGTCCCACACGTGTCTTACTGAAGCTCACATGCCTTTAATTGTGTTAGGCCGCAACCTAATGCTTGTCATTCCCCCCATGGTTAGTTTAGAGCTGAAGGAATCATTCATTTCCTCATACATAGTCTGAATTTAAATTTGAATGATAATCTGTGTTGCAACAGATTTATAATATTTTTTTATTGTATTTCTTATATGTAAAATGTACACTGTCCCTAATACAAATGCTCTATTATGACATGTTATTACATAGCACATATAGTTATCCATGAAGCTGGTCAATGTTGGTTCACAAAAATTATGTTATCAGATGTCAATTAATCTAATGTATTGTTTATGCATGTGTCCACAGCTGGAGATCAGCGCTGATCAGAATGGGTCATGTGAGGGTGCGGTGGTGATTCTTGACGCCGGAGCCCAATATGGCAAGGTGATTGACAGGCGGGTGCGTGAGCTGTTTGTTCGCTCTGAGATCCTCCCCCTAGAGACGCCTGCCTTTGCCATCAGAGAACAGGGCTTCAGGTGAGAACCAGAAAACATGGAGCGCTAGCTCTGCTCAGGACTGTAACACGTGTCTTTTATTCATAACAATTCTGCTGGAAAATGTGTATGCATCAGTTTTCTTTGAATTACATCTTTTTGCACTGAACCGTTTCATAATTCAGGCCAGTGGATGCAGTATCAACAGACGGTAAACTTTGCAAAGAATAAAAGCTACTAACACAATAAGCCACATAGTCAGTCACCTATACCCGAGCTGTTAGCATGTAGACTACAAACACAGTGAAAGATGGTGCTATGGCCAGAAAAACACTAACAATTTTTTATCTCTCCAGCCCAACAGTCATATATTGGCATTGTCTTTCACTCTACCCCACACCTTTTTATGATAGCACTTATTTGAGGAAAGTAACCTTGGGACTGGCTCTCCATTCCTCTCTCTCTGTCTCCCTCCTGTTTTATTCTCAGGGCCATCATTATTTCAGGTGGACCTAACTCAGTGTATGCAGAAGATGCACCCTGGTTTGACCCCGCCATTTTCACAATTGGAAAGCCTGTCTTAGGAATATGCTATGGCATGCAGGTAGGCACCCCTGCACACTCATACTCTAAGACGGGAACACATTTCTTCAGTTTTATTTTTCATTTTATGAACAAACCCCTTCTGTACTTGAGTAATGGGGCCTTCCTCACCCAGTCTGAATATCCTGTTCTTGGTTCCAGATGATGAACAAAGTTTTTGGCGGCACAGTGCACAGGAAAAGTGTGCGGGAGGACGGGGTATTTAACATTGGACTGGACAACTCCTGTTCTCTCTTCAGGTTGGTTGGTTATACACGGAACATTGTAAACAATATTACATTTTTTTAATTGATTGCTCCATACCGCCTGATTCTCCCCATTTGTTAGTGTCTTTATATTCTAAAGTCTAACTTCTGTACTCTAATAAGATTGTGGAAGGAACCATGGAATAGGGATAGGAAGTTAACATATTTTTCTATTGTCTGTCTCAACCATGTTTGCACATAAACAGTCACACAGATTAAATCAACCTTACATTTGCTATTGTCGTCACACACATTTACAGATTTGTACCCACACATTATGTATGTACAGTACCTGTCATAAGATTTTACACACTTTCCCATTTACTAGAATAGGAAAGTGTGTCCAAAATTTTGACTGGTACTCTATGTATATATACTTACAATATATATATATATTACATACATATATTATCACACAAACTCATATACACCTCTTACACAGTCTGACTCAGTGTGTGCTTGCCGTCCCTGTTCTTAGAGGCCTCAAGAAGGAGGAGCTTGTTCTGCTAACCCATGGGGACAGTGTGGACAAGGTGGCCGATGGCTTCAAAGTGGTGGCCCAGTCAGGAAGCATCATCGCCGGTAGGACCATGTTTTGGGTTGCCACTGTGAAGATGTCATAAGGGCGGTTGAAATAATAAAACTGCCATCATTTGGGCAGCACGGTGGCTCAGTGGTTAGCACTGTTGCCCCACAGCAAGATGGTTCTTGGTTTGAACCCCGGCTGACCCAAGGACCTTTCTGTGTGGAGTTTGCATGTTTTCCCCGTGTTTGTGTGGGTTTCCACTTGCTGCTCCGGTTTCCTCCCACTATCAGAAACATGTCAGGGTTAATACTCCTGTCAGTGCCCTGAACAAGGACTGCCAACAGAACTGGAGTCTGTGTGTCGATGTGTCTGTGTGTGCTGCATATGTTGGGTAAGCAAGTCTGGCGCAAATTGGCTGCCGTAGTATCACCCAGACTGATTGTTGTGAGTGATAGCTGTCTGTCCGTTCGTTGTGTGTACTAAATTGGCGACCGATTTGTAAAGCACTTTGAGTCCTGAGAAAAGCGTTAAAAACTACAATGAATTATTATTATTATTATTATTATTATTATTATCTAAAAGTGTGTTTGCAAAAACAACTTAGAATTCTGTTTATGACTGACCCCCTCTGCCATCCGTTCCTGACCCCTTCTGTGACCCTCTGTCCCAGGGATTGCCAATGAGCAGAAGAAGCTGTACGGCACCCAGTTTCACCCGGAAGTGGACCTGACCGAGCGGGGCATAGAAATGCTGCGCAACTTCCTGTTTGAGATTGCAGGCTGCACGAGTAACTTCACCGTTCAGAACCGCCAGCAGTCCTGCATCATCGAGATCCGCGAGAAAGTGGATAAGTCCAAAGTTCTGGTAAGGAGAACTGGTTCCTGGAGTGTGTGTGTGTGCGTTTGCTTCACTGTTTGTTCACACTTTATCAATACTTTGGTTTAAACACTGTATATATTGGTAAAAGCTTGCTCTCACATAGAGCGGTATGTTGAATGAGACTGGGCCTTGGCAGAGATTGATCTTTGTAGTGACACTTGATGAAGCTAGATAAGTGAGGGAGACACACTGAGTCATATGCTGGACCTGCTCATCAGCCCTCGCACTGGGATATGACCTGCCGCGCTTAAAGGGATAGTTCGCTCATTTTCTAAAACGATACATGTTGTTGTTTAGGGTAAATTAAGTAAGTATATTGAACAAGTTCGGGTCATAGGATCAATGTAAGTGAAATTCCTGTATTTTTCCTACCATCAGCTTTTAAATGGTTAATTCACTGTACACCACAATGTCCATAGCTCATTGCGCGAACCAAACTCAGAAACAGAAAAGACTCTCCCCCTGGCTGGAAACGGCTGTAGTTTTTTTAAAATTCAGGAATGACCCCCCTTTGACGCAATAGAGTGTCATATTCCCAACTCCTGTGACACTCTGCTGTTTGACTGCGAAAAGCTAGATGACGATACTATGTGTAAAATACAACATTGGTATATGATGAAAAACATATCAAAAGATCACAAATAGGTGAAATATCGCTACTCCAGTCAAGACGGTCCAATAAAGCAACCAGAAATGCTTGCATGTAGGCCTATGTATCACAGTCTCCATCGTTACACTGGCCTATGTATGGGTTTTTATTTATGATGATATCTCATGCCATTGCTAAATTCTCCAGCAGAGAGCCCTCCTAAGAGCAGTGCTGAAAACAAAATAAGAAGTGTTACAATTTAAACTTTGTTCTGTAATCAGAAAGAAGGAAGGGGATTCCCTCAGTTCATATTTTTGAAATTGGCTCCTTCTCAAGGGAGGGAGACGGCAAGATGAGACAAGAAAGTTGGATTCCATGGTTAGATATGTCTTTCTACCTCTCTTCTCTCAGTTTGGCGTTTTTAATCAGTTGCTGCGATGTACTGGTCATTGTCCAATTAAATGCAGTCTGGCCTCTTCACACAGGCAGACGGATGACCTCGCCATGTGACTGTACTAACCCAGGGAGTGCAGCTCGTTCCAGATTACGGTTCCTGCTTTTCATTATGTGTAGCTAACTGGATTTTAGTCGGCATCCTTTACTCCCTGAATACGCCGTCTAAATGTCCTAATTGCAAACTGTAACGCATCCTTGGAATGATTGTCTTTAACAGAGAAACGCTTGAAAATACAGTTACTTTCAACTAGGGATATCACGATACCAGAAATGTTGTAGTCTATACCAATACCAGTGAAATTCCATGATTCTTGATACCCAGTTCGATATCATGGTAAAAAACAAAACAATAAATTAAATCCCATATATGTGAACATACACTCCTTTTTTAAAATACATTACAAAAAACAACAGTGGTAATTAAATTATTTAAAACAAGCAATATTGTTTTGAATTACAAACAATAATCTTTTAGTGATGGCACATCCTTTCAATTGCTGTACCTAGCCAAGACACGAAAAACATGGAAATAATACATAGGCCTAGGCCTATTTAAAAGAAACAACTATTAACATTACAAAAAAGAGGCCTATTTATATAATAATAAAAATAAACATATACGCCCACATTTATAACATGTCCAAGAGAGATCACATGTCAAATGAGTCAAATGTTCCACTGCTGCATTGGCGTGTAAACTACTACAGATAACTCACAGGAAAAGTTTGCTTTCTCTTGAAGGACACTGGACAGGACCCAGCATACTTGAAGAAAAAATGAACTTTTCCTGTTTTCTTTAGTTTCTATTATGCTTGCTCGCAGAGGCTGTGATTGCCTATATATAGGCAACTGCGGCAGGCCTCGGCCTACTTGTTAGTTTCTGATTTCTGATTTGAGTTTGCGGTAGTTTACAGCAGGGGAGCCAAACACATGACTGATTGAGCCAAACACTTTTTAAGGATTAAAACATTACAGGTGTTTACCATTGGTGGACGAAGTACACAAATCCTGTACTTCAAAGTACAGATACCCTTTCTAAATTGTACTCCACTAAAAGAAAGTCTTCAGTTTAAATTTCTACTTGAGTCGAAGTACAAAAGTATTAAAATGCTTCTAAAAATACTTGTGTATCAAAAGTAAAAAGTACTATAATTTGTGTGAGTGTGTGTGTGTGTAACTCTCTTAATTGTGTCCCATTAGCCATTGTAGGCAATATCAGAATGTCTACACCCAAGTTCTGTCTCTGCATTGTTTTCTTACTGAAGATTTGAGGTCAGGAGAAGAAAGGGACATAAGACGCAGATGACTCATCTTTAATTGCACTTGTTCTTTCATGCAGCTTGTTGCCCTTTCATAGTCAATATGACATTATTTTGTGACTTATAGGTGAGCAAAAGTACTTTAAAATAAGTGATCTGACACAGGGATTGTATTATGATTACTGAGTTGATGTGGCTGTTGAAATTTCGATCTGAGACCACGTCACTGGTGCAATAATAGAGAAAACTGGCCTCAATACAGAAAGGCCTGGCTCTTTTTGTGGCGCTGGCGATGGCCAGAGAAACCAGTGGCAAGCCAGCCTCAATACTGCCCCCTGCTGGTGGCAAGCCACTGGCTTCTTGGCAATTGCCAGAGACACCAGCGACAAACCAGCCTCAATACTGCCCCTGCTGGTGGCAAGCCACTGGCTTTTGGCAATTGCCAGACAAACCATCGACAAACCAGCCTCAATACTGCCCCCTGCTGGTGGCAAGCCACTGGCTTCTTGGCAATTGCCAGAGAAACCAGCGACAAACCAGCCTCAGTGCTGCCCCTGCTGGTGGCAAGCCACTGGCTTTTGGCAATTGCCAGAGACAGCAGTGACAAACCAGCCTCAATACTGCCCCCGCTGGTGGCAACACTGGCTTTTGGCAATTGCCAGACAAACCAGTCGCAATATTGTTGCACAGACGCAACGAAGTGTTGAGATATCAAAGTCGCTAGACTATGCTACCCCTGATGCGTAGGTCTAAGCTACCGTGCAGTGGGAAATTTTATGTTATTGTATATTATTATTTAGCTATTATTGGCTAAGGGTCGATATCAATTTATGAAAATATTTCTAGTAATGTTAGCGTTTTACATTTTTGTGCCAAGCTTTATTGCGCTCCAACGCACTATTAATTGAGCTAAGTTAACTTTATTAAATCAGGGGCCAAGGGAAAACCATTTTCTCTCGATCCAACTTTCCTTTTTTTAAATCAGTGAGCAGAATGAACTTGATGGACACATTCTGAAGAAGTTAGACAGTGGAGAAAGTGATAGTGTCATTGGGCTAAGTTATTTCAATAAACACATTTTGGTCCACAAATGTATTTCTTTTTCATTAATGTTGCATATGATTGTAGGCTACTGTAAGTCTGATGGGCCAAATATGGTTATTTATAGCGGAATGTAACGTGTATATCTCAATTCACAACGAAAACGACAAGTAGGCCCTATCAGTGAAATGCATGGTCTTCTGTGGGCCTGTTGGATAAGAAAACCAACAGTGAATATTACTAGGCTGCAGCAGTGATAATTTTGCGCAGGCTATCATTTATTTGTCCATCTGATGAAGCTATATCGATTGTTAGTATATATTAATAAAACATTTATTATGTAATTTATTATTTATTCTATTATTTATAACAAAAATCACAAAAAATAAGAAATCTGACTTTGTAATGGCGGTGGTGGCACGCCAGCAGCCTTTAGCTGATGCCGGCAGCACGCCTTCCTTTTGCTCATGCCAGCAGCATGCCACCGGCCTTTGGCAAATAGTCATCTGTTTTAGACCCCCAGCTGTGAGAGATCCTGATAAGAAACCTTTGAAGCTTTTCATTACCTCATATTCTACTTGTTCTCTAAGTTCTGAACTTTACATCCCACTCTCTCTGGACTATAGTTATCTTCAAGAATATTATGAATTGCATGTAAATCCTTGTAATTTACATGCAATTCATAATATAATGCGTTAGTTTGCCATAAAGACATTGTAATTTACCTAATGTGTGTATATATATATATATATATATGTGTGTGTATATGTATGTATGTAAATTACAATGTCTAAGGATTTACATGCAATTCATTTATATATGGATATATGGATCTATCTATCTATCTATCTATCTATCTATATCTATATATATATATATATATATATATCCATCCATTAACTTTACCGCTTATCCTGTACAGGGTCACGGGGGGTCTTATATATATATATATATATATAATGTAACATAATATTTAACCACAAGTCATGCAAACGCTAACAGTTATGTTGGCGAATGTATTTATTTATTTTTACATTGGACGTTAACAATAACAGTAATTAACTGCTTCATACCATTATAAACATAGATTAATCGACACAAATGTATTACTATATTTATTTTTATAACCACAGCCACTCGTCAACAAAGTCCCTAAGAGAGTCAACACCAGATATACTTTGTTCAAGCAGGGGGAAACCTGACGGTTTTAAGGCCTGCTTTAAAAGATGATAAAAATCTGTGGAGGTCTGCCTCAGGTGGTCTGGGAAGGCATTCATTCTACTGCACTGAATGCCTGGTCACCCATTGAGCGGAGCCTGATTTTGGGAGCAAAGAGAAGCAGGTTATCACCAAACATGAGACAATGGGTGGGTCTGCTAGGTGTGATTAGGTGTTTGAGGTACGAGGGGGCATTGCCACAGGAGCATTTGAATGTTGGCAAGAGGGTTTTCAATTTAATTCTGTACAGGACAAGACACCAGTGAAGAGAAGATAGGATTGGAATGAAGAGATGGTACTTCTGCCCTCTTATGAGGATCCTGGCGGCACTGTTTTGTATGCACTGCAGTATCTGGAGGTTCCTACCAGAGGTCCCAGTGATGAGTGTTGCAATATTCCAGCCTTGAGGAAACAAAGGCATGGACCCTTCAGCAACTGGAAGGGTAATGGTAGGGTGGACCTGAGATGTTTTTAAGGTGGAAAAATTACACTTTGCAGAGCTGCTTGTTTTTTGTGTGAAGTCTGCAGCAGATCAAGCAGCACAATCTTCACAGGCCTTCCTCCTCCTGTAGAGTGTAGTCCTGGGGATGCAGGGTATTTGTTGGGGAAAGTAGAGGGGGGTATGGCAGGAACATGGAAGGGGCCCGGATGTGGAGGATAGTGGCAGGCCAAAGGTGGTGGGTGTGGAAAAGCAGCAGGGTTGTGTGGACCATGAGTTTGGGTCGGTACAGGAATGCCCCGTAGTCAGCCAGAATGTGGGACCATCTTGTCCTCTTTGACCTGGCTGACTGCAGGATGGAAAGTTCTTCATCTATATAGTGCAAATTGACATTACAAGAAAGACGTAAATTTAGAACAGACAAGCTAATACAGCATGTTTACAATAGAGCATCTAGAACGACATGTTGAACGCCTTTTTACTAGAGGAATAATATTTATTCATGGGTAGACACAGAAGCCATAGCGAGAGATTTAACAACATTTTAATGAAACTAACCGTAACATTATTTAATTAAAACGGAATAATTAAAAATAACGAATTAACAAGACACATTATATTCACAGGACTATTTAATCTAAAGAAATATCACGTTTGTGTCTTACAATCGTGAGTCTGATAAACGTTTCGGTTAGTTTAATTAAAATGTTGTTAAATCTTTCGCTATGGCTTCTGTGTTTACCCATGAATAAATATTAATCCTCTAGTAAAAAAGTTTAGTCATTGATAACGTTAGCGAGCTAATGCTAATGTCCGATCGTACATCGCATTAGCTAGATAGGAGCAATCATATTGATAGTTCATCAATACTAGACGTTCCGTTCCCATTAATATTGTTTAGCATACATGTATAAATTAAACAGCATGAACAAACTTGTATCAGAAGTGACAAACAAGCAATGGCGTGTACGCCGAACATAACACTGCTGGCAGATCTGGCTGGTGCCACTGGTTTGAGACAAAATTACGGTGAGCGGCTGGCAAGTGCCAAAAGCCAGTGGCTTGCTGCCAGCGGGGGCAGTATTGAGGCTGGTTTGTTGCTGGTGTCTCTCTGGCAATTGCCAAAAGCCAGTGGCTTGCCACCAGCGGGGGCAGTATTGAGGCTGGTTTGTCGCTGGTGTCTCTGGCAATTGCCAAAAGCCAGTGGCTTGCCACCAGCGGGGGCAGTATTGAGGCTGGTTTGTCGCTGGTTTGTGCCAGAAGCCAGTGGCTTGCCACCAGTGGGGGCAGTATTGAGGCTGGTTTCTTTGGTTTAGCTACTGGCTTGTGCCAGTGCCACAAAAAGAGCCAGGCGTCACTCCCTCAATATACGATTGGTGTAACAAATAATGTTTATTTATATTTACAAAAAAAATACGAATGGACCTTGATCACAGATGCTCTGTGCGCAAAAACGGCACTATTTGCTTGACATAACACTGCTAACTCAAATTCAAAGTACAGCACATATCTCAATAATTGTGTCTATTTTGGGGGACCTTTGATATGCATAATTTGTTTCAAAGCCTTGTAAAATTCTGTAGCTTACGAAGTTTTTGGTACAGTATACTCATACTCAAACCACAACGTTGGGTTCGGGTTTTCTGTTGGTTTCGTGGCCACATTTGTTTATTTCCTTCAACCGGCAAACTAGGCCTATATAATATTCTTCCCTCAGCCACACATTAAATTTAGCTTGGGTATACGTGCAGCTAAGTACTGCGCAATTTGTCCCTGTTCTTTTCGACAGATTTTACTTTTCATAATTTTTTACTGAAGTTTTGCTAGCTAAACCTGCGAAAGCGCTGCTAAACCGATGAAGCTAAAAGCAAACAACGTATCTACACTTCCGCCGGAAGTTTCGCCAATAACGCTAAATGCATTAGCGATATTGGCAAAACGTTAGAAAATATATTGGATAGAATCTTTATTTAGATCAATTTTCTCCATATTATAGTAACAACAGATATCACACATAGGAGTTCAGTCAAAAGTAGGATATTTTAGTTTGAAATGTAGTGGAGTGAAAGTAAAAAGTCTCCCAAACTGGAAACGGATAGGCTACTTGAAAAGGGTACTTAAGTACAGTAACGAAGTACATTTACTTTGTTACTGTCCACCACCGGTGTTTATCCGGGGCTTTTTTAGCCTTGGACATAGCCTTGGACATTTTTTAGCTTGAAAAAAAAGGCTCTGCAGGCCCCACGAACGAACCAAAGCGACGTATTTTTGCTGGTGTTTGTTTGCTTACATAACATATTTTTTTATTTCAGCCCCGTACCTCCGGTACTATATAAAATGAGTACCGTCACGTTTTTAGAATTTTGGCATTCGTGACATCCCTACTTTCAACTAGGGCTGGGGCGACTCGTCGAACATGCAATTAGAGTAAGTCAAAGACAAAGAAGAAACTGGATTCCTATGGAAAACAAGATGCAGTAGGGGTTTTATCTGCATATAGATTTACGAAGCGGCCGCTTCTGTCAAAACTCTGACTTCATATCTTCATGAAAAACACTATTTTCTAACAAGCATTGCTCCTGGTGGTTCTATTTCATTCTTACTGACCGCCATAGGCAGTGCTTTACACTGGATTTTATCCATCTTGCGCTGGCGTGGTCGAGTAATTATATCAACGAAGTCACGTGTGACCTGGGATGACGTGTGCATTACGTGTGCCCCTTTATAAAGCCCGCATCAACCAGAAATCTGCTCCTTTTATCTTCTCGCAGAATGGACATTATTACCGGTGACGGACAGGTATCATCATACACTGACTGTACTGTAAGCGAGTGTTGCTGTTAGCCTCATAACCTTATAGCCTCATAATCTTGTTAGAGCCACGAATTCGTCTTCTAGAGCAATGTTAATTTTGGAACGGAAATTTGGACAAAGTATTTGTTGACGACCCTTTTTTTTTCATGACTAAATTGTAATGACAACGTAAATGAAAAAGTAGACGACAAAAATTTAATACAAAATCTCTGTTCATTACGCACTGATGAATTAAGACGAGACAAAATAGTAGGCTCTGTTCTAGCGGACCACCTAGATCAAAGTTGCCGTCTCAAGGCATTGGTTGTTTTACTTTTAACGATTCAATTAATTGAATAACAAATTCTCCTTGCCTTCATGCATCTTTCTCATTTGATGTTTATTTTTCCCTGCTCTGAGTCTGTGTATGTCCGCGCTATTTTGAGCAAATGCAAGGCCATTACAGTATAATTTGTACAAGCTTGTAACCTTGTGAGAGCTCCAAATCTAGCTAAAACCCTGCAGCTTCTGCCAAGGTAACGGTAAATATATATTAGATGATTGATTTGTTAGCATAGGAAAACTTAACGTACGTGCCATAGTGTCTGCTCTCGCTTTGAAATCAGTGACACTCACCTCAGAGCGGTGCTAACTTCCTCATTCAATTTAGCCAGACTGCATAAGCTAGTTACGGTTAACATCAGCCACAGCCCTCTTGATAGTTGTGTGGGGCTCCTTTGTCCATGGAGCACCTCAGGCCTTGTCTGACACTTCTTACATGAACTGCAGCTACATGCCTTACGCTTTAAAAATAGCCAGACTGGCTGAGGTAGAGAATACTTTGCCTCCTTCTGGTATTGCAACTAATGCACCAGTTAATGACATTAAACGCAAGCAGTTCTAGCAATTCTAGTGCACTTCTTGGTAAGAAGGCCAAGAAAAACAATCTGGCTAAGAAGTTTGATGCCTTGATGAGTGAGTTTGCTCACATTAGGGCATTTCTACTATTACCTAAGCAGGCGGAGGCTGATCTGGCTTCCGTAGTCGGCCCTACACCCGCAGAGCTGTCCTTCAGTAGGATCCCTACTTGTCATGACGAGGGCACACTGTCAACTGCTGCCTCGTGTAGTCTGTTTAATGAGGTGGGAGAGATGGAGGAAGGAGACGCGGCCTCCCACACTTCTAGCATGTCTCATGGATAGGCACAGGGCTCAGTGGCGGGATCAGAGACTGGCTCATCCACCCTGAAGCTTGCTCTCCGCATGGCCATGGCTCGTCTAGAGCTAGATGAAGCCCCAGCGTTGTAACCAAGGGGCTATTTTGAGTTGATTCAACAATGCTGTCAAGACTCGACTCTCCATGTGACTCGAGTCATTAACTAAATAACTAAAAATAAACATTTAAATATGCACAACAGCAGGCTTGTCTATGGCCACTATTTTGGTTGTCAAGACCGTTACTAAGCAAGCGTAAACACGTCCTAGTCCGCAAGCGTAGCGTTCAAGTGCCAAAGCCATGGGGCAGAAATAATTAGCCTACTATTCTACACAACTGGAACACAGTGGCGAAGCCAGAAATTATTCCATGGACGGGCCTGAGGAAAATGTGGTTGGACAGACACAACCCCAGATAACAATCAAACTTAGCCTATTTATACATTATACAACATTTATTCTATGTATATTAATGTCACCAATGTATATTAAATAGTTGAATCAGCGTATGTTTTTCATGAAACTGTTGACCAAATGTGTTTGGTTAAAATAAAAACATTATTTACGTTGCACCGTGATGATTCGGTTGTATCTGCATCGGTGCGCACATAATCCAACGTATTCAATGAGTACAATGCAAGTCAATCAATGCAATTCAGAGGTAGGACAAGAGGCAAGGCTTGCTCCAGTATAACATCCAATGTTGGGTTTACTGTGAATAAAACACTTAAATTCTTCATCACAACACCAATGCTAGCTAGCTTATTTACAAAGGTTAGCTGAAGCTTTGTTTGGAGCACACATTGTTCTCATGCACTAAAATGTTACGCTTTAGAGGGTGGGGAAGAGGGCAATATTAACTAAAAAGATCACAAGGACCACCTATTGAAATAGGAAACAGTTTATGAATTGCCAATATTCACAATAGTCTGAACAAATCAAATGTACATTTTACATTTATGTTGATATTTTACTTTGGCCCACAGTGATTGGACTGGCCTCAATCTATTTGGGCCAGTGCCCGTCCAGGCCCGTCTGTGCCTTCACCCCTGCATGGAATGTTCACAATACCTGCAGTGGTGGAGTTTGGTTTTAAAAATTATACAGTAAACTGGGAGTAAAACAAACATAATGAAATATGCCAGCACTGTATAGTATTAATAACTGTATACAATGAGCTAACGGAATGAGCCGAAAGTCACGGACATGCATAACGGAGATCAGCATTAGATAGACTGAAAGGACCTTGCCGAACTGTGAGGGCGCCCCCGTAACTGCCTGACATAAATAAAGTCACAGACAGGTGAATGCCGAACAAATAGGCGGATATTTGTATGGAAAAGGCTATTTATCATGATTTATTGGAAGAAACCAAGTATGTAAAATCAGACATTTAGGACCCCCTATGAGCCTGAATGGAATGATTCTCGTTTCATAACCCCATTTTGTGGCGATTCGACTGAGATTGGCAGTCGAATCAGGCTTTTTTTGACCGAATAGATGACTAACCCCTACTTTTTATTCTATTCTGTAAAACAAATCTGAAAAATTTAGCTGAGACAAAATATCAGAGCTAGTGACTCAAAGTGACTTGGGCCAGATAGCTGACTTGACTCGTAACAACAATAGTGACTCGACTTGAGCTTGGATGTGAAAGACTTGACTTGACTCGAGTCTCCGTTCCAAATGATTCGACTTGAGTCCGAATTTTTGGTGACTCGTTACAACTCTGATGTGCGCTGCCCTAGATGTCGCATTACTGAGGATTTTATCACCAAAGCTTATGACACGGCTGCCCGCATGCGACGCATAGTGAACTCCCTCTCTCATCTCATGCTGGCCTTAGGAGAGACCTTTTGCTTACACAGTGCATCCGGAAAGTATTCATACCCCTTCACTTTTTCCACATTTTGTTATGTTACAGCCTAATTTCAAAATGGATAAAATAAAATAAAAATCTCAACATTCTACATACAATACCGCATAATGACAAAGTGAAAAACGTTTTTTAAATTGATTACAAATGTATTAAAAATAAATAACTAAAATATCACATCTACATAAGTATTTTTGCTGTGACACTCAAAATTGAGCTCAGGGCCATCCCGTTTCCACTGATCATCCTTGAGATGTTTCTACAACTTGATTGGAGTCCACCTGTAGTAAATTCAATTGATTGGACATGATTTGGAAAGGCACACACCTGTTTATATAAGGTCCCACAGTTGACAGTGCATGTCAGTGCACAAACCAAGTTATGAAGTCCAAGGAATTGTCTGTAGACCTCTGAGACAGGATTGTATCGAGGCACAGATCTGGGGAAGGGTACAAAATAATTTCTGCAGCATTGCAGGTCCCAACGAGCACAGTGGTCTCCATCATTCGCAAATGGAAGAAGTTTGGAACCAGCAGGACTCTTCCTAGAGCTGGCTGCCCGGCCAAACTGATCAATCGGGGGAGAGGGGCCTTGGTCAGGGAGGTAACCAGGCACTGCTCATCACCTGGCCAATACCATCCCTACAGTGAAGCATGGTGGTGGCAGCATCATGCTGTGGGGGTGTTTTTGAGCGGCAGGAACTGGGAGACTAGTCAGGATTAAGGGAAAGATGAATGCAGCAATGTACAGAGAGATCCTTGATGAAAACCTGCTCCAGAGCGCTCTGGACCTCAGACTGGGGCGAAGGTTCACCTTCCAACAGGACAACGACCCTAAGCACACAGCCAAGATAACAAAGGAGTGGCTTGGGGACAAGTCTGTGAATGTCCTTGAGTGGCCCAGCCAGAGCCCAGACTTGAACCCGATTGAACATCTTTGGAGAGATCTGAAAATGGCTGTGCACCGACGCTTCCCATCCAACCTCATGGAGCTTGAGACGATCTGCAAAGAAGAATGTGAGAAACTGCCCCAAAATAGGTGTGCCAAGCTTGTAGCATCATACTCAAGAAGACTTGAGGCTGTAATTACTACCAAAGGTGCTTCAACAAAGTATTGAGTAAAGGGTGTGAATACTTATGTACATGTGATATTTTATATTTTTCTATTTTTAATACATTTGCAAAAAATTCAAATAAACTTTTTTCACTTTGTCATTACGCGGTATTGTGTGTAATCCATTTTGGAATTAGGCTGTAACATAATAAAATGTGGAAAAAGTGAAGGGGTATGAATACATTCCTAATGCACTGTATGTCACGGGAGGTTGGCAGGCTCAGTCACCTTTTATAAGAGGTCTGTAGGAGAACTCTCCGGTCCCTTCCTGTGGTTCCTGGCCAACTGTTTGGGTCTGCAGCACAGCAGGCACTGGAACACACTGTTCAAGCAAACCAAGCTAGGTAACAGCTTGCTGGCTTAAACAGGCCTACCCCCTTTGCCAGACTTAGGGTTTCTCTGGAGCAGCAGTCCAACCGCACCTACCTTGCTCAATGCCGAGTTAGCTTTCAGAGGAGCCAGCGCGCTTCCGTTCCCCAGCACACCAAACACCACAGTATTTCCAGGCACCTCAGGGTCAGGCACCCAGACACGTTATGGTTATGGAATGGAGTGGCAGAATTTCTCTCTCGCAAAAAGCCCCCCTCAGGGGAGACTCCACCCAGAGGTCGTGGACAGGATCTGGAAAGATACGGCAGAGCAGAGGTGGACCTCTTTGCGTCGGAGTCCTCGACCCACTGCCCTCTCTGGTTCTCCCTGATGGGAGACTCCAGCCCTTTGGGACAGGATGCACAGGCTCATGCCTGGCCAGATTGTCCCCTTTATGCCTTTTCTCCAATCCCTCGGATCCTGCCAACTATACACAGAATTTGTAAGGGGAAACTTCAACTACTGTTGATAACCCCAAACTGGCCAGGGAGATATTGTTTCCCAATGTTACTTTTGCTCCTGAGTGGGACACCCTGGTGCTTCCCAAGGAAACAGGATCTTCTTTCCCAGTTGTAGGGTCAGATATAGCACCCAAAACCCCATCGCCTGCGATTATGGGTTTAGCGACTGAGGGGCCGGATCCACCGCTGAATTTGTGTGATCAGACAGTAATCAACACTATTTTAAATGCCAGGGCGCCCTCCACTAGATCACTCCATGCTGCCCGTTGGAGACTATTCTCTTATTAGTGTGCTGCATGAAATGAAGTCCCGGAGCATTGTTCTGTGCCCATATTTCTCAGTTTCCTGCAGTCCTACTAGAGGTGAAACGTTCAGTATCAACCTTAAAAGTATATGTAGTAGGGCTGCAACAGCAAATCAATTAAATTGATAAAAATCGGCTATAAAATTAGTTGGCAACAAATTTCATTATCGATTTGTTGGGTCTATGTTGTCGCACGCTTTGTCTCGGAGCTGGCTGCGTCAACTTCAGATAATAAAAAAGTTCTCTCTATGAACAGGATTTTGCTTGTGATCTGGCTTGAACAGTGCGTGACAGCTAATGTTCGTAGGAGAGCAGAGGGATAGCTAACTTTAATCTATCACACTGCCCGATCCAGCTTGAATGGTCAATACAGTGCATCCGGAAAGTATTCATACCCCTTCACTTTTTCCACATTTTATTATGTTACAGCCTAATTCCAAAATGGATTAAATAAAAAAAATTCCTCAACATTCTACACACAATACCGCATAATGACAAAGTGAAAAAAGTTTTTTTGAATTTTTTGCAAATATATTAAAAATAAAAAACAAAAATATCACATGTACATAAGTATTCACACCCTTTTCACCCCAATACATTGTTGAAGCACCTTTGGCAGCAATTACAGCCTCAAGTCTTCTTGAGTATGATGCTACAAGCTTGCCACACCTATTTTGGGGCAGTTTCTCCAATTCTTCTTTGCAGATCGTCTCAAGCTCCATCAGGTTGGATGGGGAGCGTCGGTGCACAGCCATTTTCAGATCTCTCCAAAGATGTTCACTCGGGTTCAAGTCTGGGCTCTGGCTGCGCCACTCAGGGACATTCACAGACTTGTCCCAAAGCCACTCCTTTGTTATCTTGGCTGTGTGCTTAGGGTCGTTGTCCTGTTGGAAGCTGATCGCTCGCCCCAGTCTGAGGTCCAGAACGCTCTGGAGCAGGTTTTCATCAAGGATCTCTCTGTACATTGCTGTATTCATCTTTCCCTTGATCCTGACTAGTCTCCCAGTTCCTGCTGCTGAAAAACACCCCCACAGCATGATGCTGCCACCACCATGCTTCACTGTAGGGATGGTATTGGCCAGGTGATGAGCAGTGCCTGGTTTCCTCCAGACATGACGCTTGGCATTCAGGCCAAAGATATCAATCTTGGTTTCATCAGACCAGAGAATTTTGTTTCTCATGGTCTGAGAGTCCTTTAGGTGCCTTTTGGCAAACTCCTTTCGGGCTGTCATGTGCCTTTTACTGAGGAGTAGCTTCCATCTGGTCACTCTACCATAAAGGCCTGATTGGTGGAGTGCAGCAGAGATGGTTGTCCTTCTGGAAGGTTCTCCCATCTTCACAGAGGAACACTGGAGCTCTGTCAGAGTGACCATCGGGTTCTTGGTCACCTCCCTGACCAAGGCCCTTCTCCCTCGATTGATCAGTTTGGCCAGGCGGCCAGCTCTAGGAAGAGTCCTGGTGGTTCCAAACGTCTTCCATTTGCGAATGATCGAGACCACTGTGCTCTTTGGGACCTTGAATGCTGCAGACATTTTTTTGTACCCTTCCCCAGATCTGTGCCTCAATACAATCCTGTCTCGGAGGTGTACAGACAATTCCTTGGACTTCATAACTTGGTTTGTGCTCTGACATGCACTGTCAACTGTGGGACCTTATATAAACAGGTGTGGGCCTTTCCAAATCATGTCCAGTCAATTGAATTTACCACAGGTGGACTCCAATCAAGTTGTAGAAACATCTCAAGGATGATCAGTGGAAACGGGATGCACCTGAGCTCAATTTTGGGTGTCACAGCAAAGGGTGTGAATACTTACGTACATGTGATATTTAATTTTTTTATTTTTAATATATTTAATATAATATTGCATGACCAGTGTATTTATCCAGCTGGCTAACCTCAGTGGTAGAGCAGAGGAGGGATAGCTAACGTTAATCTAGCATGCTAATTAACACTGCCTGATCCAGCTTCAAGGTTGTCAAATTTACTTCAGTTTTGCATGACCAGTGCATTTAAGTAACTAGCAGGATAACGTCAGTGATAGAGCAGAGGAGGGAAAGCTAACATTAGTCTAGCAAGCTAATTAACATTACATGGTAGAGATTAGGGATGTCATGAGAACCGATACTTTTGTACCAAGTCGATGCCAACATTTAAAAAATGTGACGGTACTCATTTTCTACAGTACCGTTATATCGGGGCTGCAACTAAGATTTTTTTATGTAAGCTAACAAACACCAGCAAAATGACCTCGCTTTGGTTGTTCGTTTGTGCTGCGCTGCACTGCCCATTTTTTTTTGCTAAATTCTTCAAGGCTGAAGAACCATTAAATTACAATAATTTTATCCAAAGGGACTTAAAAAAAATAGTGCCTACAACAAGAGAAGGTAAAACACTGCAAGTCCGGTAGATAAAATAAGTGCATCCCTGACCTAATCACCTAGATAAGAGCTAAGCAAGTGCTACATTCAATTTCAGGATACAAAAACGAACCATTGCAAACATACTACAAACAATTACTTAGTATATCAAGTACAAGTTCAAGGTAGATGCAACATGTTACATGTGGCCAAAGTGGAGTCGAAACAAGTGAGTCTTTAACGGGGCTTTCCCTCTAGGGACTCGGGCGCGGATCAGAGTACACTTGACCCTAAAGTCCAGTTCATTTGACTAGTGTGAACACTGTGTACCGTGCCTGGGTACGGATAAACGTACCATGCCCGAGTCCACTTGAAAAGGTGGTCTCGAGTACGGTCAAGTGTACTCGAGTACGGTTCACATCAAGTGTGAACGCTAACCATACCAAAACACGGAAGTGGACTTCATACTATAGTTTGATCACGTTCAAATACGGCTGCAAAATTAATTTTGGTCAACTGCAATACTTAAATTCCTACTTGAAATTTGGCAGACAAAAATATGCATACTCCGCCTATCATTCGAAATCTCTGTATGGCGTGCAGCACGCACCGATATTATTATTTATTTATTCTCCATCTCCATCTCCATCTTCATCCGCTTTGTCCGGGGTCGGGTCGCGGAGGTAGCAGTTCCAGCAGGGCATCCCAAACTTCCCTTTCCCGGGCCACATTAACCAGCTCTGACTGGGGATTCCAAGGCGTTCCCAGGCCGGTGTGGAGATATAATCCCTCCACCTGGTCCTAGGTCTGCCCCGCGGCCTCCGCCCAGCTGGACGTGCCTGGAACACCTCCCTAGGGAGGCGGCCAGGTGGCATCCTTACTAGATGCCCGAACCACCTCAACTGGCTCCTTTCTACGCAAAGAAGCAGCGGCTCTACTCCGAGTCCCTCACGAATGGCTGAACTTCTCACCCTATCCCTAAGGGAAATGCCAGCCACCCTCCGGAGGAAACTCATTTCCGCCGCTTGTATCCGCGATCTCGTTCTTTCGGTCATGACCCACCCTTCATGACCATAGGTGAGAGTAGGAACGAAGATAGACCGGTAGATTGAGAGCTTTGCCTTCTGGCTCAGCTCTCTCTTCGTCACAACGGTGCGATAGCGACTGCAACACCGCACCCCGCTGCTCCAATTCTCCGGCCCATCTCTCGTTCCATTTTCCCCTCACTCGAGAACAAGACCCCGAGATACTTGAACTCCTTCACTTGGGGTAAAGACTCATTCCCTACTTGGAGTAGACAATCCATCGGTTTCCTGCTGAGAACCATGGCCTCAGATTTGGAGGTGCTGATCCTCATCCCAGCCGCTTCACACTCGGCTGCGAACCGATCCAATGAGTGCTGCAGGTCGCAGACCGATGATGCCATCAGGACCACATCATCTGCAAAAAGCAGTGATGCAATCCTCTGCCCACCAACCCGCAGCCCCCTCCCCCGCGGCTACGCCGTGAGATCCTGTCCATGAATACCACAAACAGGATAGGTGACAAAGCGCAGCCTTGGAGGAGGCCAACCCTCACCGGAAACGAGTCCGACTTACTGCCGAAGACCCGGACACAGCTCTCGCTTTGGGAGTACAGAGATTGGATGGCCCGATTTAAATCGAAATTTTTCATAAGTTGCAGCAGATGCAAATCAGATTGTTCACTACATACAAATAGTCTCTAGGTCCTCTAGGCCAGCGTTTCTCAAACCCTGGTCGGCGGACCGGCGCCAGTCCGCGACGAGGTAACTGCCGGTCCGCAGAGCACTGGTCAAAATGGGTTTAGAGTCTCTAAAAAAAAAGTGACATTAACGAGCACCGCTCTTAAGCAAAAGTTTAACTATTTACATAGGGAATGAATGGAGAGGAGGCACTGGGAGTTGAGAAAACTCGTGAAGGCGGCGATCGCTCCTCTAAATACTGTGTGTGCACTACGATTGTGATTGCTAGCCAGTTTAGGCAGCCAGGCAGGAGTGAGGGGGAGAGCAAGTTTCCATGGTTACATGGACACCATTTCTGCCTGCGTTGCTTTAAAAGTTTCGCGCGCTTCGAACATTCCACCTACCATTCGCTTCTAAAAGTCTTAATTACAAATAAACCATTTCCACCCTTTTACATCTACCACCCAGATATGTTACTGTTGTTGGTCTTTATATTGTGATTGCAGATGGCTGTATATTGCCGTTTAATAATAACAATGAATACTTAAGGATGGAATGGGTCATTAACGTAAAAATAAATATATATATTAGTTTAAACATGTGTTGAACAGTTTTAAGTTGGGGCAGTGTTGCACCGCTAGCAGTTCATTTAGCCCCCCAAAAAAGGACAAAACAAAAAAAAAGAAAAAAACATTTGTGTTGGGAGTGTTCATAAGAATCAGTTTATATTTTATTTGGTGTTGGTACTGTTGGCAGTAATTTTATGTTTGGCCAAATCACTTCTGTTGACGCTTTCAATTAAATTTTATTTGGATTATATAGCGCAATATCATAACAAAGTAATATCTCATTTCATATGGAGCAGGTCTACATAGCCTGTAATCATAAATAACATATAAATAATAATTAAGACTAATAATTAATAGACAAAGAATAATATGCAGGATATCTATCACCCCTACTGGGGCGTGGATGGTGGTGTTGGGGGTGCTTTGAATGGTCTGCTATAAATGGTCTGCAAAAAAAGTAGTATTGCCAGGCAATATTTGTTTGAGAAGTAGTATTGCCAGGGCAATACTGACGGCGACGGCCACTTGTTTAGTTTAAATAGGCCTAGGCCTTTTCATTATTTCCATGGTTTTCATGTCTTGGCCGTGTACTGCAATTGAAATGATGTGCCATCATTAAAAATGTATTGCTTGTAATTAAGCAATTGCCACTGTTCTTTTTTGTATATGTTTTTTGTGAGTGTATGTTGAGGTTTATGGGATTTAATTTATTGTTTTGTTTTTTACCATGGTTTCAAATTGGGTGTTTCGAATCGTGGAATTTCACTGGTATTGGTATTGACTACCAAATTTCTGGTATCGTGACATCCCCGGTAGAGATAAACACTTACTACAACTATGGCAATTAAAAGATTAAGCTCTTTCAAATAGTTAATTTGCTGAAATTAGATCAGAGTGATACACTCATTTTGTGGTTTACATTTAGTCTGTTTAAGACAGTCTGCAAAATACCTATTTTTGGGGCACTTCATAAAAAAAGCGAGTATGTCTTTTACACATGCTGTATAGCATGCTTTGAGGTCTGTTATCTGTGTTTTATACTGTTAATTTGGAATAGATTTAGTTTTTTTTATAAAATGATGGAAATAGATATTTTTGGTATTTTCATCCAATTAATCGATTAATCTAAGAAATAATCAACAGATTAATCGATTATCCAAATAGTCGTTATTAGCAGCCCTAGTATGTAGCTGCCATTTCATCCCAACATACACGAGTGGGGTCTCATGGCCTTGTCACTCGCTTCCTTAAAGGAGCACGGTAACTTCAACCCCCACGGGCACCTAAAGTTCCCTTCTGGGATCTTCCTATTGTGTTGGATGCTCTATGCCTTCCCCCCCTTTGAACCTATATTACAGATTGAACTAAAATGGCTCTCTCTGAAGACTGCTTTTCTACTTGCTATTACTTCAGCTAAGCGTGTAAGCGAGCTCCACGCTCTGAGTCCATTATGTATGAGATGGAATTCTGAAGGCTCAGGGGTTACTTGGTCATCTAACCCGTCGTTCCTTCCCAAAGTCCTATCCAAACTTTACACTAACCGAGCCATTGAGCTGGCAGCATTCAAGCCTGCTCCCCCACAGGGTGAGACTGAGAAACGGGGTGAACTGTAATGCCCAATTCGAGCCCTCAGAGTCTCCGACAATCAGACCAATTATTTGTTTGTTTGGCAGAATAGGCTAAATTAGGCTGTGCCATGTCTAAACAGAGGCTCTCACATTGGATTGTAGATGTGATTACATATTCATACAAATCCAAGCCTGGCTTGTGTAAGGTGTCACTCTACCAGGAGTGTTGTCACTTCGTGGGTGGCTTTGACGGGCATTTCACTTGGTGAAATATGTGTGGCGGCCTCTTAGACATCGCCGTGCACTCTCTCCAGGTTCTACAGGGTTAATGTTGCTGCCTCGTATGGTGTAGCAGCAGCTGTCTTACCAGCAACTTAATGGTGAGTGTCAGGTTCTTCATGACCTTGTTATTAGTCATCAGTGTTAAGCACTGCCTCTGGCGGTCAGTAAGAATGAAATAGAACGACAGTTACGTATGTAACTACGGTTCTATGAATTCTGGATGACCGGCCGAGTTTTCGGTCACTCGGAATCTTTACGAGAAGATTCTGTAAGAGCAGATTTCTGGTTGACGCGGGCTTTATAAAGGGGGTGTATTGCCCACATCATCCCAGGTCACGTGACTTTTTTGATATAATTACTCACCCATGCGAGCTCAAGATGGGTAATACCCTGTGTTAAGCACCGCCTCTGGCGGTCATCCAGAATTCATAGAATCGTAGTTACATATGTAACTTGATTTCTGCTGGATTTGTAGCTGCAAATGCGGCATTACACCATCGCCGATATGGGAGTGCTGTAGGTCTAAACTCTTAAGTCAAGCCGGCTACTTTTATTATGTAATACTTTCATTCAAATTAAATAGTTTTGATTAACAAGTTGCGATTTGATACGTGTGTAGACATTTATGACCACTAGCCTCCACTTTGAGATAATGCTAGCATGATGATGGAGTATTTTCGCTATGTTCGAGTCAGACTTGAGGCGAGCTCGTTTGTCAAGTGTTTGCAACTGTTTGCCGGTTGCCTTGACAAGAGGCAAGATTCTGTCACTGCAAGGTAATGAGCAAAACCTGGAATGGATTTTCAGAGAGTTGGCTATTCTAACACGATGAAAGTGGAGTGGTTTGTGTCAAGTGATTTACATGTTTTGTTATTTTAGAATAATTTTTGGCATAAGTTTATTTGATCAATCATTGTATTTAAACCAATGCATAGGCTTGCTAAACCTTACAGTGAAGGTGTCAATAAATAAAAAAATTATTATTAAATAATAGAGGGGTGCATAGACGTTGTGCGAGTACAAAACAAGTCTTTAAAATCATTGGATTAGTCGACTAATCAAAAAAAAAAATCATTAGATTAATCGTTAGAAAATGTATCGTTTGGTGCAGCCCTACTTTCAACATTTAGGATTCTAAAGACTTGCTTTCTAGACCAATTGCCAATTTTGAAATGAAACGCGTGGGCTGACCTGGATTGCGTCTCCAAAGCGAGTAGTGCTATGTTGTCGTCTTGTACTTCTCTGTGAAATGCTGCCACTGACGCTGCGCTCCCTGCTCCCCAGGTGCTGCTCAGTGGCGGGGTGGACTCCACAGTATGCACGGCCCTGCTCAACAAGGCCCTGGACCCCGAGCAGGTGATCGCTGTGCACATCGACAATGGCTTCATGAGGAAGAGGGAGAGCCAGAGTGTGGAGGAGGCACTCACAAAGCTGGGCATCAAACTCAAAGGTCAGGGCTCGTATCCTTGTCCCGAAGAGACAAAGAGCGTCTGCTCTGAAGTAGCATGTTTTGCCTCAGTCCACTTGTTTTACTGCTTTGTTTTACTGTTTTGTTGTCCTCCTTCCTCTGACCAGTGGTGAACGCAGCGCACACCTTCTACAACGGCACGACCACCCTGCCCATCTCCGACGAGGACCGCACGCCGAGGAAACGCATCAGCAAGACCCTGAATATGACCACAAACCCCGAGGAGAAGAGGAAGATCATAGGGGACACCTTCGTCAAGGTTTTACCTTGTTTCCTCCTTGTGTCTGGTCTACGTTTTTGGCTGCTTTTTAACTTTGTTTACTGTTGATATGTATACAGATTTGATTGATTGGAGTTGAAATGTAATTTTGCGGCCAAAAAACATTCCATATTTTCTATGGTGTCTACGTGTTGGTTTACTACCACCATTGTGTTCACTTCCTGTTTGTGTGACGGACGTGTGCAGGTGGCCAATGAGGTAATAGGGGAGATGAACTTGAAGCCGGAGGAGGTGTTCCTAGCCCAGGGCACGCTGAGGCCCGACCTCATCGAAAGCGCCTCCCACCTGGCCAGCGGCAAGGCCGAGGTCATCAAGACGCACCACAACGACACAGAGCTCATCCGCAAGCTCCGTGACGAGGTAACCCCCCACACTACCTGCTGATGTGTGAATCATGTGTGTCAAATACTGCACATGTGCTACTTCAAGAATCAGAAACCCAACGTACTTTAGATTTCATAAATTACCCTGCCACACACACACACACACACACACACCCACCTTTCAATTGTATTAGGTCTCTTTGACACTGAATTTTTATGTTTTTTTCTCTCTCTAGGGAAAAGTAATCGAGCCACTGAAGGATTTCCACAAAGACGAGGTCAGAGCACTGGGTAGAGAACTGGGCTTGCCGGAAGAGATAGTCTGTCGACACCCGTTCCCTGGTCAGTGAACACACACACACGCACCTCTTTTAAGGTGACTATTCCATGTTTGGACTGTCTAAAATCTTTCATTTCCTTGCCATGTTCCCCTTACCTCCCCAGCCAAAATTCTAAGTGAAAAAGCTGCCAGGAAGGACAATCGGTTACAGTTTTGAGTCAACAGAAAAGCACCCCCAGTCTTATTATGGGCGCGAGGGACTGACTAAAATGTTCCCCCTCCTTTTCCACCTTTAGGCCCAGGTTTGGCCATCAGAGTGATCTGTGCAGATGAGCCTTATATCTGCAAGGACTTTGCAGAGACCAACAACATACTCAAAATCATCACAGACTTTTCTGCCATGGTCAAAAAGGTGAGAGAGCTACAGAATGTGTCGGCTGTGTTTTTTTTTGTACTACAACGGACATTCTTTTCACAATATGAAATATAACAATGCCAGATGAGGTTCAAAAACTGAATAAATTTGGTACCTAAAATAACTAGTTCTCCACTGATTACATTTTCTTATTCTCTGTTTTTGTCCCTGCAGCCCCACACCTTGCTGCAGAGAGTCAAGTCGTGTATATCGGACGAGGAAGAGGAGAAGCTCATGCAGATCACCAGCCTTCACTCACTCAATGCCTTCCTGCTGCCAATCAAAACAGTCGGCGTCCAGGTATGCCCCGCCTCTTGTGCTCCTCTTGTGATTGACCCCCTGGTCCTGAACCCCTGGTGCTTGAGGAGTGTGTGATAAGGTTTGGCTAGAGACAGACACATGACAGCATGTTCATTTAGATTGGCGAAGTCCTCCAACGTTTCAGTTGTCCCTGCCAGACAGTAAAAGCAAGAGACATGTCCTACTGCAGATAGTGTGTACACATACATTGGACATAACTTTTCTCTCTTATTCCTAACTGTGGAGCAATGAAAAACAGAAACTAAGTCGGCATTTGGGAATGGAAAGATGCTTTCCATTCTAACTTTTGGCCTCTCGCTGTCTCATTACCTTAAGTCGGTGGTGAACCACTCAGCCTGCCTCACCTACCCAAATTGAAGGCTGTCTATCTCTCTGCCTCTTCTGTGCTTGTTACTGGGAGCGTCAGACCAATGTCTGGATGTCTACCACTCCCTTGCCATTCATTAACAGCCTTTTTACTCGGTACCTCAAAGAGGAATGAGTTAAACTTTCCCTCTATGGAATCTAAACACAGAGTGCTGCTCTAGTGGAGAGACACCCACCCTCTGAGAGCAGCCAGACACATTGTGGTGGGGTGTGTCTACTACTTCCTGTTTTAAAGCCACCAGGACTATTTTTGCCTCAAATCTCAGACCTGGGGGCAGACAGCCCGGAGGGAAATTAAAAACAGCTGTTTATTTTCTTGCTGTCTGGCTGGAGAGGATGAAATTAACCAAATGTGAGGATGCGACGGCTTTCTGTTTATGACCCTTGTAATGGATAAGTTCAATCTATACCAGAAACTAACTAATTAAACAGAGAGAGGAAACAAGCAATGATCAAGTACAATTTTATTGGTGACTTCAGAGTCTGTACACAGAGAAATTACTACAGTCAGTTCAGTCTAGCGACATAGTAGGTTCTGATTATTATTATGAATAATAATAAAAATAATAATAATAATAATACATTTATAGGCGCCTTTCTAAACACCCATGGTCACCGCACAAGACATACAGTAAAAACAGCACAATATACAATTTAGGATGCAATAAACATAGGACAGACACGTGGAAATTGAGGCAGAGGACATCGATGAACATCACAAGATTACAAGGGTAAAGGGCATTAAACAACAAACACATTATGTCAGGCATCATAATGAGAACTCTTTTTTAAATAGATGAGTTTTGAGGAGCTTTTTGAATGTTGTACAACAAGCAAGTTAGCAGAAGGCTTTCTTAAATAGACAAGTTTTTAGGTCTGATTTAAAAGTGGATAGAGTCTGAGGCATCCTCAGATGGTCTGGGAGGGCAATTCACTCTGACCCTTTTCCTCACATCAGAACAACAGCTTAGGCTTGAACATCCGTGAGGATGCAAAAATGTTCCCTTACACCCTTGATTTTCGAAGTGGCTCAAGGAGGAATTTTACGAAGTATCAACTTGGGAAATGTAGTTCTATTCACTCTGTCGTTCTCTTTCTTGCTCCTTCTCTGAAGGGGGACTGCCGATCCTATAGCTATGTGTGTGGGGTCACAAGTAAAGAGGCACCTCACTGGGAGTCCCTCATGTTCCTGGCTAGACTCATCCCCCGCATGTGCCACACCATCAACAGGTACACACACACACACACACACACACACACGTTTTCCATCCAATATATCCACCTCTTGACTTGTTGCAGATATTTTCAGTCAACAAAACAAACGTACAGCAACTTTGTTTGTGAGGATGACTTAAAACACCAACACAAAATACACACACAAACACATGCCTCTTTATGTTCCCTCTCCAGAGTCGTGTACGTGTTTGGGTCCCATGTGAAGGAGCCCCCCACAGACATCACCCCCACCTTCCTGACCACAGGCGTCCTTAGCACACTGCGGCAGGCTGACTTTGTAGCGCACTCTATCCTTCGGGAGTCTGGTAAGTGTGTGCCATGGCACTGCGAGAGAATCCATGGAAATTTGTCAGATAGGAGTTTTTGTAGGGAACAGGATGGCTTGACTAGGAAGTACTGCTTGGTTATTGCTAAGCTACTATGCTCACCATAAGAATATAGAAAAGGAATCCATTGAAATATCTTTATGCTCCCCATGTACAGTGTTTGTATCTTTTTGTATTACCTATGTGCTTCTGGTTACGTTTCAATCATCTGGAACCGCCCTTTCCTAACCCGTTAACCTCCCACTTTCCCACTCGTCCTCAGGATACTCTGGAAAGATCAGCCAGATGCCCGTCATCCTGATTCCGCTGCACTTTGACCGGGACCCATTGCAGAAGCAGCCCTCCTGCCGGCGCTCAGTGGTGGTCCGCACCTTCATCACCAGCGACTTCATGACGGGCATCCCCGCCACGCCCGGCAACCACATCCCCGAGGAGGTACGGCTGCAACAAAACGGCCTCTGGCTGTTTAGGCTGGCTAGATTGTAGACCATGCACCCGTTTTAGGGGGCTGGTAGAGATGAGACTAAGCGTCAATGTCCGCTTCCCAATGGCGCTGATTCATTTTGACAGGACTGTGTGGCAGACAGCTGTAGTAGCTTTCCACCAGCTTAATTGCTGGCTTTTATCCCAGACAGGCCAATGAAAGGTAAATTAGATTTAACTTTATAGTCATTGCACAAAGTTCGGGTACGGTGACAACAAAATGCGTCTAACCAGATATTGTATTGTTGTGTAAATATGAATAAACTATGAGCTCAATACACACTGTACATTACAGGCAAGTGTATGTACAGTGTATTGGTAAAGTTTTATTTTTGTGACTGTCTCTGGCTAGTTGTTTGTGTAGTCCAATCCAGCCTGACAAACCTCAATCGATAAGCTACTATTCAGTCTCTCCCACTTATTGTCGTGGTGTAATTGCTTTGCTTATGTTGTCTTTTAATTAATCTAGCCATTTGTAGTGGAATATTTATTAGTCTCATGTCCTCAGTGTTGTCGACGTGTTCCATTTTGGTAAACATGCCTCTTCCATCTCCCTGCCTCCTCTAGGTGGTGCTCAAGATGGTGAATGAAATCAAGAAGATCCCCGGCATCTCCAGAGTCATGTTCGACCTGACCTCCAAGCCCCCTGGCACCACGGAGTGGGAGTGAATCCAGCACAGAACACACCGATTCAGAGAGAGGGCTGGTGAGCTCTCTTAACTTCACCTCCTCCTCTCCCCTCTCAACACCCCACAGTCCCCTGCCCTCCTCCCTTCTCTTTCTAAAACATTCCCACAGAAGGCAGGCAGTACTGTGACCAGCGCACCTCCGAAGTCACTACCCCGGCCGTCTTTGTTTTGGGCGAGGGGTTGTTTTTTCATTTGGTGACTGCATTATTTTCTGGATTAATGCGTGACACTGCATTTTTGTCATTTTTTGGGAGAGCTTCTCAGAAATGCTTTTTGTTTTTAAAGCTAACCATTAAAAGGTCAAACGTCAAAGTTCTGCAGGGCATATCGAGTCTATGCCTTGCCTCAGATTGCATTTTGTTGGGACTTTGTTGGGACTATAACAATACAGAAACCAAGCAAAAGTATGTCCGTATGAAAGGGGATTCTCCGCCAACACGTAACCGCTTTTTGCCTTTTTTACTGTCATCTCCACCTTATCTGTGCTCATTTAAGTTTCACTGCAGAAGTTCAGAATCGTTTCTTCCAAGTAAACGTTTTACCCATTTGTTTGTTTGCCACCTGTATACTGTGCTAAAAGGCAGGGTCTGCCTGTCCAAAGTAACCAAACAGAGAACTGATGTGACCAATAAAACTAGACTTTTTTCCTTTTTGCCAAATGTAGATAAACTGTGTCGAAATCATCGACATCACAAACGGTTGATGACCCACCAAGTACAACAAGTACTGGTGGGGACAGCTAGAGCCAACATGGACAGCAGTTGAAACAAATGATTAGATAATTATCACATATGTGCAACTGTGCTGGAGGGCCTCCAAAAAAGTGGCGGCCTATTTTGTTTGTGTGACTACGTTTTTTTGGTATGTGACTATCTGTATCTGCTCAGTACTCTCACTTCTCGAGCAGAGGGTACAGTACTGTTTTTTCATGCGGCAATATCCAGTATATGCTTTTTATGACAAGTAAACAAGGGGACTCACTTATAAACAACACAACATGACAGTGTTAATTATATATTTTTCCTTTTGCATCAAACTTTTGCACATGTGTCTCTTTACCCATAAAGCCTTCGGTGCTTTCTTGACATGCAGGGACAATTTATAGTACTTTCAGTTTAAAGGTTCAATTGAACTGTAACCTTACAGAACCTCTCTGTTAGCTGCCGTCTTGGAAATGAAGATTATTTTAGGGCTACAGAAACGAATTGCTAGTATATTGTTATATTTTTATTAATTTGTTATCCCTTTCATTTAGTTCTCAGATAATCCAGCACTCAGGTTTAAATGAGTTTAAAGTAATCTCCCAAATAGATTTTGTTCAAAAGTTACTATGCGATTTAACCAATCCCATGCCTTTGTATTTGTCTTTTTACTCATCCTCCTTTTATTATTCATCCACATGAACTTGCTCCTAAACTGTCTTAATTGCAAATGCTTCCCCGGTGTCTCCTTTTGTGTTGCCTTTTTTTGTGTTTTGTATTGTCTCATTGGAAACCACAGCTTAAGAGTTAGGACATTTAATTTTGTAGTTGAATTAGACTGCAATATATGAAAAATTAAGTTATGCAATTCTATGTCAAGGTTTCTTTTGTTTTGGTTTGTTTCATTGACAATGAACAATGCTCAATATCTTTAGTAACGTGCCTCAAACCAAGCCACTGCATGCAGTTTCATCTATGGAATTTGTATAATGACAAACTAAGCTTTAATAAAGAAGTTGATGTTGAAAATCTCCTCTTTCCTTGAGTCCCCGGGTAGCCTACTCCCTGTACATCAATTGAGATACATACAGATACACAAATTTACATGAATTTACATTTAGAGCAAAAGTAACTAAAGGCCAGGACAGAAGTGTCTTCTTTCTCAGTTTTGGACATTCTCATTACTACGAAATCTTCAAATAAAACTAGATAGTTGGCTGATCGTTTCCATGTCTTTTGTTAGTACAAAGGAAATGCATTTTGGAATGTCAAGTTACCTCTTGTGATGGCACCAATTAGATTCAGGAACTTTTATAGTAAGCAATGAGCAAAAACTTTGTTTTGAATCAGTGACGTGAAAATATTACTCATATCTCATCAATGACTGCCATGTCTCAAGTGCAAGGTCAAAGACATGGAGGCATTGTGTTCTACCTCGATCGATAACATCATCAGTAATCGAAAAGGCAGCATGAGAGTCTTCTCAACAGTTAGCCATCTACTGCAGCCCCCCGATACCCTCCCATCCAAAGCCACAAACAGGTGACTGTTTACCACCCCATCTGGTGATCTGTCCTGGATGGACTCCTTGGAACATTCTCTCTCCAGTTCATTTTCTGAATTCACCACAGCCTCGGAGCAATCCATTTCAGTGCTCTTCCTTAAATCCAGGTCCTCCACCTGGCAGCTGGAACCCATCCCTAGACACCTTCTCAAAGCCTGCCTGCTGTCCATCTTCCCTCTGATTAGGGAAAATAGCAAGGCATCCCTTACCTCTGGAACGTTGAATTACCCTCAAGATGGCTGGTATCCTAAATTCCAGACCCATTTACAATCTCCCCTTCATCTCCAAAACCCTAGTGCAAGTTGTTGTTCAACTACAATCTCACCTGAATTCAAATTACCTCTGAATTTTTCCAATCTGGTTTCCACCCAAAACACAGTACTGAAACAGCCCTAATCAAAATCTCGAATGACCTCCTTTGTGCAGCTCACCCTGGACTACTGACCATCTTAATCCTGCTGGTCCTTAGTGCCGCCTTTGACATCATCCCCCTCTCAATACCGCTGTAATGCCTGGCTGGCATTTGTGTCACTGGTGTTGCTCACTCCTGGATTACCTCATACCTTATTGACAGACAACAGTTTGTTTCAGTTAAGAAAACATAGGTCCCCAAGGCTTCTGCTGTCGCACATGGTGTTCCTCAGGGGTCAGTTTTAGGTCCTGTTTATCATATTCCTCCTCCTTCCTCTGGGAAGATCTCAGTGTCTCACCATGGTGTCTCACCATCTCAGTGTTTCACCATCTCACCATGGTGTCCAGTTTCATTGCTATGCTGATGACACAGCTCTACCTCTCGACCTTCTTGCAGATGTCCCTCACCCACTACCTCCAGGGTATTAGAAACTGCTGGATGAGGAAGAATTTCCTAAAGCTCAATTTGAACCAGGGTTCGAGTTATGTGGGAGCCAGTAGGAGCTGAGCTCCCATAAGAAGGGGTCTGGGCTCCCATAAAAGCAGTAAAGTCATACATCTGTGGGGGTTGCCAATACATTAACCACAACCTTTATTTTAATCACAAATAATAAATTGTTCAATCATGTAATAAGTATTATTTAAATTAACAAGATAAATAGGCTAAAGGAAACATTTTCCAAAAGAACGAGGCAATATAGTCTCTCGTGAATGATAATATGGCAGCACTTCACCACCAAGGCACCATGGTGTGCAGTAGTGGTGAGCGCGCAAATGTGCGATTTGTGCAAAAAAACTGAAGCCACTGACATCTTAATGAACAGTACAAAGTAGTGGACTAGCTACCGTGCCGCTTTAGTCTGTTTAGTCTGTGCAACAGTAAGAGGATGGCTTTTACTTTTTACTAGGCCTTTGTATGCATGCATTTTTGCCCCCTCTGTTAGCATTATTTATCTATAGACAAATTGCAAAAACAATTGTTGGACAAGATATGAGATAGTGTTTAACTGTTGTTTTAGAACAATGGACAGCGCTGTTTGTTGTGTGCTGCACGCAACATGATTTAAAAAGTGGGCTGCCTTGTCTGTGAAAATGTTGGACACGTACTAGTATGGATATTGGAACTCTTTCTCTCTCTCTCTCACACAGATACACACACACAAAGTGCACCAGTTAAGCTATTATTTATTTTTCTCCGCCACTAACATTAGAGACCCCCCACAAAGGTCAGATTATAACTCCAACCCTGATGGGAACAAAATGGAAATAATGCTCATTGGGTCCAAGTTCACACTGTCGAAACCCCACAATTGCAATATCACTGTCGATGGCTCTTCTGTGCCTCTATCAAGTGAAGAGCCTTGGGGTCACTATCGACGATATTCTCTCCTTTGAACCTCACATAAAAACCATCACCCGGTCTGCATTCTTTCACATCCGTAACATCCTGAGACTCGTCCATAACTCTACCAATCCAGCACTGAAGTCCTGATTCATTCTTTTGTCACTTCCTAGATCAACTGCTGCAATGCTGTACTCTCTCGAATCCCCATCAAACTTTTAAACAGGCTCCAACTTATTAAAAACTCCGCTGCCCTTATCACCTGCACAAAGTCCAGTGTCCATCACGCCTGTTCTCAGCTACACTGGCTCTTTGTCCAATGCAGGATAGATTTCAAGACCATTATCCTCACTTTCAAAGCTATGCATAAACTGGCCCCTGCTTATCTATCCAACATCTTCCAGGATTACACCTCAATACCATCGAGTCTGTCCTATGTTTACAACATTTTAAAATGTATAATGCACGGTTTTAACTGTATATTCTATTAAATGTACGGTGACCTTGAGTGTCTAGAAAGGCGCCTCTAAATTAAATGTAATATTGTTTATTATTACATTTACACAGTTCACTCATTTGCAATATTCAATTAACATTTTGTTTATTGCTGCCATCATGAGAAAACGCACAGTGGAGAATGATTCCAATGACGTGAAACATGCAGATTCGATCAATTAAATTATTAACTCCTGAATTGTATTGTTAAGGGAATGCGATTGAATCCATCTATGTCTATTATTTTCGCTCCTAATCAATTTGATTTGACACCTGTTTGTGCCCAGTTGAGTTCAAGAAAATATAAAGCTTCCCCTGAGGATGACCTGCATAAACCAGGTTCAGGTGTGCGCCTCCCAGCAAGTTGACGGGCAAGTGGCGACAAGCTCAGTCACAGCAACACAATGGGCCCAGAGGACAATACAGAATTAGATACAGTGTCCATGTTGTTACATTGAGCGACACAGCATTGCCGTTGTCCCGTGATCCCTAAAGAATATTGCTTAACAAGTCCCCACACGCCGCTTCCAATTTATTTGGATCCCCTCGCGGTTAAATGTTAGGCGTTATCCTGAATAATATATCTTGAGAAAGTATTTTTTGTTGTCACTATCAGGGAATTTACGATAATTGTGTAATCTTTATTGTCATTGTTATTTGAGGTGTGCAGGTCAAGTTTAATTACCGTTTCAGTTGCACTGATGGTGATGGAAGACCAAACTGAGCTATTCTTTACATCTTAAATAGGCATTTCTTTTCATTGAGCAATTTATCTCTTCGCATTCGATGTAACATATTTTTGGGTTCATTCTATTCCTGGAATCGTTTTTATATCCAAAAATATATTTTTCATGTGTCTTGTCTCTAAATTCCAACCGATTGTACAGTCCCGTGTACCGGGTTATCTTGTGTAATTCAACCAAAGCTCAACCAAGGCTGGCAATTCCCTGGTGGTTTAATAGAGGCACCTGTCACAGTTACCTTCACGTTCAGTGTTGATCGCAGAGTCTTCTAGGTCCTGAATTTACAATCATAGCATGGAAATCTCTGGATTAAACAAGAAAACTGGGTTTTTTTTGGGATTATGTGCATTTCTTCACTTGTATGCTTTGGTATCAACTGAATCCAGCTGCAAGTTAAAGGCCAAATTTAACCTGTCTGGATATAAGAATGTGGAGAAGAAAAAGGTAGTAATTGGAGGGATGTTTCCCGTGCACAAACGCATATCATCAACTGGAAGCAACACCTCGTCAATTCCTCTGTCCACTGGATGTGAGGGGTGAGTTAAGCCTCTATTCTGCTTTATTTTTTTGTGTAATATAGATTGATTTGATGATGGTAGTCACCTACAATTTAAACCGCAGTAATGTTGCCCAAAGCATATCATTTTAAACTAGCAATACTTACTGCATTTAAGTATATGTTACAAAACCCATCTGAGAGTTTTGTCGTTTTTTTTTAGAAGCTACCATGTACCCTGCCATGTTCATGAAAATATCCAAGTCAATATACATACTCACAATGTGCGCATGATGAGCACTGTTGATAGGGGACCTTCATGAACAACATGTTGGCAAGATTCACATCTTTGTCGCCCTCTAGTGAATAATGTAATGTAACAATTCAACCAATATGAAGCCTTGTCTATTGCTGTGTCTTGCGTCTGACCTATTGACCAATGTAGGCCTAAAAAAAGGCTCTCCAGAAAGCCTTACTTCCAGTCTAGACAATTACAAGGTCAAATATGACCAGGTAGCATCCACACAAAGTTGCTTCCTCTTAAGTTTGTTGATAGGAACCTTAGATTTGTACTTGTCAGGGCAGCCACCTTCCCAAGTTCCCATTCTTCTTGCATACAACCACTGACTGTTGTTCGAATCTCTTTTGACCGAGTCCCATTTAAGTCTCCCTCAATAATCTGTCCAGGTTCAACTTCCGGGCATTCCGCTGGACGCAGACCATGCTGTTTACCATCAATGAGATCAACAAGCGCACCGATCTGCTGCCAAACACTGACTTGGGCTATGTCATCTATGACTCCTGCTTCACCATCTCCAAGGCTGTGGAGGGCACCCTCACCTACCTGACGGGCCAGGATGAGGCCGTACCCAACTATCGCTGTGGCACGGGTGCACCCCTCGCCGCTCTGGTTGGGGCCGGGGGCTCGGACCTGTCCATTGCCACCGCCCGGATATTGGGGCTCTATCACTTTCCACAGGTTAGGAAAATATGTGTTGAAAGATGTATGCTGGCTTTGGAAAGCGCGTTAGGAGGTGTTTGAGGGAGGAGGTGTTTGTGTTTGCTTGTTCTACTGCAATTACACAAAGTAAGCAGGACCAAAATATTACCTACAAGTCTAATTTTTCCCTTGATACAATCTTACAGAGGAGAGGTTTATAAAATTAATTATAGGTAGATTGTCAGTGTTCAACAGTATGACATCATCTCCTCTCCACCTCCTCCTTTTCCTCTCACCCATCCTCCTCTTTCTCCAGGTGAGCTATTCGTCCTCGTGCACGGCCCTGGAAAATACCTTCCAGTTCCCCACCTTCATGCGCACCATCCCCAGTGACTCTCACCAGTCCGACGCCATGGCCCGCCTGGTGCTCCACTTCGGCTGGGGCTGGGTGGGCACTATAGCAGCCGATGATGACTATGGGAAGTATGGCATCAAGGCCTTCAAGGAGCAGGTGGAGGAGGCTGGGGTCTGCATCTCCTTCTCAGAGATCCTGCCTAAGGTGAGAGAGAAGAGGGGGTAGGGAGGAAGAAAGAAACCTTTCTGTGTTTATATGCTCCGCTTAATGACTCTTTTTTTCCCATGTCTTTTGCTTCTGATTCTTTTCCTTGAGCACCACGGGCGTACTCGTATTTGTTGAGGCGTTTATGTCAACATGAATTTCGGTTCTTTGAAGGATCCCCTTTGTCCTTCTAGGTAAGCACCCGAGAAGACATGCAGCGCATCGTGGAGACTGTGGTGAGGTCCACCGCCAAGATCATCGTGGTGTTCTCCTCTGACGTGGACCTGAGTCCCCTCGTCAGGGAGCTGCTCCGGCACAACGTCACCAACCGCACCTGGATCGCCAGCGAGGCCTGGGTCACCTCCGCCCTCATCAACCAGCCGGGGGTAAAAGGGACGGGTTATTTAGGGGATGAGAGGTTAGCCGTGGGCTAAGGGTTGAGCAGTGGTAAGAGATCAGCGAGGAGTCATTCACAGTGGCCTGCGGTTTCTTACCCACCTAGGTTGAACATAATATCTGTAAATGGATGAGAATTAAAACCTCAGAAAAATAGCTAATAAAGTTAAACTCTAGGGCCTGGTATCCCGTACATGGATTAAGCCTAGTTCTAGACTAAATCTCACTGTCAATGGAGATTCTCCATTGAAAATGTTTTTTAGTCTAGGATTTGGCTTAATCCCTGTACGGGAAACCGGGCCTAGGAGTTTTAAAAGCTGCAGGTCTTAATGAGTGATTTATTTATTAATTATAATGTATGATTTAAATACAGAGTCCCTTTTTGTCGTGCTTAGTGAAAAATAATGATCTAGGTTACACTGAATTATGGTTTCAATGTTTAAATTATTCTGTGTGTATTTGCTTTTGTGTGTGTCTATATGTTTTTAGGTGGGTTCCGTGCTAGGTGGTACTCTGGGATTTGGAATACGGAGAGCTGAGATCCCTGGCCTACAGCGCCACCTGCTAAACATTGACCCATATACTAATGCTCTTAGTGAAGAGTTCTGGGAAACGGTGAGTTTTACTGTTTGACTATCATTATCTCACAGAGCTGATTCAAAGCCAGATAGGCGTGAGTGAGAGGACTCAAACTATTACTACAACCATGGACAGAGAAAACTGTCCATGTCAAAGTTGTAGTAATGTATCACTTTTATTGTTATGTACAAAACTCGTATCACACACATTCATGTTCTCCACAGGCATTTAACTGCACACTGAACTATGGGCGTGCGCTGCAGTTGGCCAGAGAGAGTGCCCAAGCAGCAGGGGACCAGGGGGCCAACGGGACCCTCAGCAGGGCTGTGAAAGCGGTCCCAGATAGCCTCTGTACAGGGAAAGAGTCCCTGCAGCAGCTCAACAACACCTACACGGATGTGTCCCAGCTACGCCTCACTTACAGGTCTATACTGCTAGTAGGTGGTGGTGGTGGTAAAGAGGCTCCTTTTCTGTTTCGTCTCATGTATTGCGCTGTTGTTTTGCTTGTTTTGTATGGTCTGACTTTTAAAGTGCGAGGCCGATGAAGATAGTAGTGTTGCTGTTACTTGAAGGTTGTGTACATGTCAGATTTGTGGCTCCTGACCAATTCGAGGGATGTTGTGTGTAGTGTGTACAAGGCTGTGTACGCGGTGGCCCATGCTCTGCACGACATGGAGTACTGTGTGCCTGGCAAGGGACCCTTTGTTGAGAAATCCTGTGCTAATATCACCAACTTTGAACCCTGGCAGGTCAGTCTCTGTGTGTGGGTGTGGGTGTGTGCGGGTGTGGGTGTGTGGTGGGGGGGGGAGCAAATATTAAGAGTACGTTCAATTACATCACATACATTGTCTCGTTTATGGGAAATTGCAATAACTAATTTGCAACAATATAGTTTTGACTTTCATTAACTACTTGTCTGTTTTTTGTTTTGGTTCTAGTTAATGTACTATCTGAAGCATGTCAGTTATAATGTCTACACAACTGGAGAGCCCATATTTTTTACTGAGGGGAACGTAGGGGGCTACTATGAGATCATCAACTGGCAGGTCAAAGATGACGGAGTCATTTCCTATAAGCCCATCGGTCAATACAACAGCACAGAGCGGCCGAATGCCAGGATGACCATCAACAACAACTCTATAATTTGGAATAACTACGAGTTAGAGGTTTGTGAAATGACTAGAAAATATAAGTAAAGGAGAAACACATTTTTTTGTGAATGTTATCTCAGATTTATTTTTTTAATTATGATGTCATTACTGCAGTCATCTTTTTAAAAACTTTTTATGGCCATCATTAGATTTTGGACGACTTTACGTTCATTGCAAGAATGTGTACATAACAGCCGGTACATAGTATTGTTTATAAAATCCCAACAATTTAACAAATTAACAAATGGAATTACTACAGAATACATAAAAAAAATTATAAAAAAAAGCGTTCACTGTTTGCGTTCTCTGTGAAATCTGTGTTGTACATTTGTACCTGGATTGTGTCTGTCCATTGACAGCCTCCTCGGTCGGTGTGCAGTGAGAGCTGCCAGCCTGGCACCAGGAAGGGCATCCGGCAGGGTGAGCCGGTCTGCTGCTTTGACTGTATCCCCTGTGCCGATGGGGAGATCAGCAACGCCACAAGTAAATAAATACCTTGTGGCTCTACTTTGGCTCTTCAGTCATAAACAGAGTTTACCAAGTTCACACTGAATACAAGGGTCTCCTGGAGGCAAATTTAAACATGCTTTGTACGAATTATATCTACCGATATACAGTGGGGTCCAAAAGCCTGAGACAACTAGTCAAGATACTTCTATTTTGCATTTGTTTCAAATGTAATACTATTTTTTTTCATTACAAATGATAATATGAGCTTAACAATTTGAGTGAAAAGTTGAATCTTTGAAAAATGTACATGAATTTCAGAATATCTTAGTATTTGGTATGTCCCACTTTTGCTTTAATGACAGCATGCACTTGAGCTGGCATGGACCCCACAGGTTTGTGCAAAACCTGACGACCCATGTTATCCCAACATGATTTGACAATGTTCCAAAGTGCTTCTTGTGATGTCACAGAATGCTTGGCTTTCTCAGTCTTCAAGTGCCCCCATAAACGTTCAATGGGGTTGAGGTCAGGTGACTGTGGAGGAAAGTCCATGACAGTCAGGACTACGCGGTCTTCTTTGGTCTTCAAGTAGTTCTTGCAAAGCTTTTTGGTGTGTTTGGGGTCTTTATCCTGCTGCAGGATGAATTGTTCTCCACAAAGATGCAAACCAGAGGGTATAGCATGTCGCTGAAGAATGGAGTGGTACTTCTCCTTCGTCAGGGTGTAGTCAATTCGGTGCAGGTGTCCAACTCCAGAGTAGGCAAAACACCCCCAGACTTGAATATTCCCACCACCATGTTTCACTGTCGGTTTGATAACCTGCGGTATTATTCTCTCTCCTGTTCGTCTCCTTACATACGCCCTTCTGTTATTGCCAAATATCTCAAACTTGGATTCATCAGTAAATAGGACTTTTTCCCAGTCATCCACTGTGAAACACTGGCATTTCTTATCCCACCCCAAGCGTTTCACCTTATTTCCCCTCCTGAGAAGTTGTTTACAAACTGCTACTCGTCCTCTGAGACCACAACAAGACAGCCTTCTTTTGACAGTATTTTTGCTGATTGGAATCTTACGTTCTTTATTTAGCAAATTCTGTAACTGTGATGAAGTTGCTTTTCTATCTCTCAGGGAACTAAGCTTAATGTATTGATCTTCTGATGGTGTGGTCACTTTTCGTCTGCCTGATCGTGCTTTGGATACAACTGATCCAGTTTCTGCAAAGCATTCCATGCACCGCCCCCTTAGAAACCTTCCGCCTAGTCATGATTTTGACGCTGAGAAAGGCCCTCTTTGCTTAGAAGTCAACTAAGCAATTATTATTGGTTATTCTGACACTTTCACTTAGTTCTGATATCATTTTAGTTCTGATGCCATTTTTGCCACTATCACAACGCTACTTAGTAAGCAATGATCTGCTGGAAACTTGAGGCACAGCCATATTTAAAACAGGTGAACACTGGCTGCAAGTTCAGTTACTTTAACAAGCCTCTGATGAGTAGATCAAATCCCCCCGGTGTCATCTGAACGCATGCTTCAATGGAAGGGATACAACTCAAGGAAATCTGACCATTTGTACAAAGGCGTTAAGTTGGTCAATGCCCCAAATTTGCTTACATTTTATTACTGACCTAGAAATAGTGCAGAATCTTAAATATTTCTTCTTCATTTTACATGACATAACTTCTTGTATTTTTAAATGTTTCTGAATACTCAACTTTCTGATTATTTCCAGGTTTACGTGAAAATATTAGAGATTTTCAATGTGGTCTCAGACTTTTGGACATTTGGAATATATATTTATATATTTAAATTTCCAGGCAATATACATGTGATTTATTTTTTGCATCTATCTCTCCATCTTCTTCTCCATATCCCCAGATGCTAGGGAATGTATCCAGTGTACGGAGGACTACTGGTCGAATGCAGCGCGTGACACCTGCGTCCACAAGATCATCGAGTTCCTGGCCTTTGGTGAGCCGCTCGGGATCACGCTCATCGCCATCTCGGCCTTCGGAGCGCTCGTCACCATCGCCGTAGGGGTGGGTACGCTCGGGACGTGCAATCATGCAAAGGCCTAGAGGAAATGTACACGACTTCTATACGCTTTTTAGAAGTGCAAAACTGGACTTCTGTTTTCGTGCTCGAAATCCTGCCTAGTGTACTTTATATACTTTACCCATTGCTCTTTTCAATATTTCCCTTTTAAAAGTATACCAAAAAAAACACATTTTCCGGGGAAATTTGCATGTCTTTTCAGGTGGTGTTCCTCGTTTATCTGCGCACTCCCCTGGTGCAGGCCAATGACCCTCTGCTCAGCTTCACCCTGCTCTTCTCCCTGGTGGTGACCTTCCTCTGCTCCATCGTCTTCCTCGGGGAGCCCCAAGAGTGGAGCTGCATGACCAGCCAGGTGGCTCTGGCCCTGGGCTTTGCTCTCTGCCTGTCCTCCCTCATGGGTGGGTCAACACAACACAACGTAGGCTATGGGAGGGAACTCTGTAGCGTTCCACCCTCTCCTTGAATTGTCATGTTAATCTCTCTGTTTAAACTCTAGCATGGCTCTTATTGTAGCCGGGTAGGTAATGTAATGTGCTTCTTTGACTTGCTTGTGTGTCTGTCTTTGCCTCATCTAGTCAATTGCACGTTTGTAACTTTAGATTCAAATATCTGTTAAACGACACAAATGGAATGCAACAGAAAGAAGACCACCCTCTTGCTTAAAGCATTATAAGGCCCGAGTGAACTCCTTTCGTTGTGGCTTGCTGTGACAGGAAAGTCTGCCGTGTTGATGCAGAGAGCCAGGATACTGAAGGCAGCCCGGAACAAGGCCAAAGCAGCAGCTAAAGCGGCCAAGGAGGCAGCAGCCGCCGCCGCCGCTGCGGCCACTGCAGACCACGCTGGCCCCGACGTCATCTTCTCAAACACAAATGCAAACAACAACAACAACGGGGGCGACGGCGTCGCCAAGGACAACGCAGAGGTGGATGCCATCACTCACAGCCACCAGAGAGCGATGGCGGGCGTGGCTACACTGATACAGGTAAATGAGTGATGTACGACGGGTGTTTGTTTGATACATACATACATTTTTACTTGGAAATAACCTCTACGAGAGCATTTTGTGTGGACCTCGGAGTGAGGTGATTTTTATCGTTGCACATTGTCACCTTCAAAAGATTTACACAGCTTTGAAAACCCGCGTTGCACCCTTTATAAAAACTGCATATCATTGAGAGCACATGTCTAAAAATGGTGAAACCCTGAAACCCCCCCCCCCCCCCCCCCCTTTTAACAAATGCCATTTCTCCACCACACCCTTCCTTCCGATCCTTTCTTTGATGCAGGCGGTGGCATGTGCCGTGTGGCTCATCATCCTGCCCCCTCGCCCGGTGAAGAACCTGTCCACCCAGAACATTAAAATCATCCTGGAGTGTGACGAGGGCTCCATCGTCTTTATCTGCTGCATCTTCGGCTACGACATGCTGCTGGCCCTGCTGGCCTTCGCCTTCGCCTTTGTCGCCCGCAAACTGGAGGACCACTTCAGGTAGAGCGCCTTGCTGCAAACCAGGCTGGTCTAGTGTAGTTTGTTTGAGGGTGTTAGTTAACTGTTTGTGCGCAAACATTTAGCTTAGCGGTAAGAGAGCTTGCCTGGTCACTAGAAAGTAGTTGACCCCGAGTTCTGGCAGGAGTTGTCATTTTTATCTATAGAGGTTTTTGTGGACTGTAGTTTTCCAACGGTTTATTTGATTATTTTATGAATATAAACGCATGATGTAGAATAAAGCGCTTCACGTTTCCTCTGGGTTCTGTCCAACTGTGTTTCCAGCGAGGGGAAGTGCGTGACCTTCGGCATGCTGGTCTTCTTCATCGTGTGGATCTCGTTCGTCCCCGCGTACCTCAGCACGCGCGGCAAGTTCATGGTAGCCGTCCAGATCTTCGCCATCCTGGCGTCCAGCTTTGGCCTGCTGGCCTGCGTCTTCCTGCCCAAATGCTACGTCCTGCTGGTCAAGCCGGAGCGCAACACCCCGGAGATGATGCGGCCCCACGCCAAGCCCCGTGACGGACCCTCCACCGGCACCACGGCCTCGCTAGCTACCACCGCCACCATGGTGAACGCCACCGCTGTAATTGATGAGTAGGTAGAGGCGGAGGTACTTTGACAGCATGTACAGCTTTTAAGTGCAGCACTGAGGCTCACCTAGGAGCCCTTTTTAGTTGATGTTTGATTATAGATAATGCCAAGCAAAAAAAATTATATGTGATTATTCTTATTAAGTGGTAGCTTTGACTTTAATTCTATTTGTTTCTCAAATTCAATATTGCAGTTTGCATGGTACAAAGATAGAACACATGTCTCACACTAACGTGGTCTTATGGCAAAACATAATGGAGAAACTGAGAGATTCAGAACATCCTACCATTCCATTCACTAGATCACAATCATGTGAAGTGTATTTTCTTCATCTTCAATGCCTAAATGTATCTAAAGTCTTTTTGTTCATAATTGATGGCCAGTTGATGACAAATCACTTTTCCTGGGGATCAAGAAGTGACAGTCCATCCACGATGGCTTGTTATCAGATATGATGGCTTAACTCTGTGTAATCTATTGACCTGGGAGTGACTCTTAAATTCACAGCGTCTAGAACCATTCCTACACACCAAACACATGCTTCTCCATATTCTAGCTTCAGAAATGTTGAAACATTTATAACTAAATATATGCATAATGTTAGAATGTAAAATGTTTATTTTTATGTTCATTGTTTTGCTTCTAATATCGACAATAACCTGTGATTTCCACTTTTACTGCTCGAATTGTGGTAGGAATATACAACATTTTAAGATCTGTAAATGAAATGAGCACATTTTATTGAAATAAAACATATATACAGTTTTTATATTTTAATGAGGAAGTGCATCAAACCTCACCCATTTCCATTAAATATCTAGAGTCTAGATTCTAGACAGTATTTTTGCTCTGAACTGTTGTAGTGTGTTATAACAACAATATGATACGAAATACTTTATTAATCCCCCAAGGGGGAAACTGAGTGGGACAGACGACCTACAAGTACATACATCTCAAGGCAGTACAAAATAAGAGGGTTGAGCACAGCACTGTAATAAATAAAGAATATACACATCAATATGACATCAACATATTAATTGACGCCAACATTGTCACAATCCTCAGTACATCCCCATCCAGTCATCAACATCAGGTCAACACTGTCAACAATGACAGCCAAACGAAAGTGTTCATTAAGTAACAAAGAACTTCCTGAATTTTTCCGTAGAGCACCTGGGCATAACAAGCCTGTCGCTGAAAGAGCTCTTCAGCTCGCTAAAAACATAGCACACAGGATGATTATTAGAATATTCTTCAACTTCCTACCCATGATCCATGATCATTTCTAGCACGTCACAATAATTAACTGGGTGATATCTGAACATGCTTAATCATCATATTAGCTTGGGAGATGGTTCTAAGAACCAGCAGGCCATTGCATGCTACCTCCCTCATACATTCCCTGCAGAGCTTTCAGCCTAGGGAATATATGGTGGTGCTTCAGGCTTCTCAAACCAGCCTCTGACAACTGAATGGCTCCAGAGAGCTGCTCGTTACAAAGAAATAGAAAGGGGATGGATGTTTTATCACTGAAAAGGGGAAGGAAAAGACGAAGAGAAGCACATAAATGAGTATTTCATGAAGCACGCAACAAACATCATCGTATCGTCTGTGCGTGTTTGAGTGTGTGTATTGGAGCCATCATTGTACAGCCTAATTCCACCATTATTAGCCCTCTTTCAGCCTAGCACAATGAATCAATCTTTTCTCTCTTTTCACACTCTCTTTCTCTCTCTCTCTCTCTCATGCTTTCATGCTCGCAGTACTGCCTACCCGTTGGCACCGTGCCACCACATGTCACAGCTTTCACACACTTTTCAGGAACTGTGTGTTGTCTTTCACCTCCCAGTCGACAGCAGCACAAGGGTGTCCATCAGTAAACATGCACACTTTTCTGTAGTGCCTGCATTTGGCCCTTTGTACATGTTCCTAGGACCCATCCTAATATCGTAATCAGTAATTGTGTGTGTGTGTGTGTGTGTGTGTGTGTGTGTGTGTGTGTGTGTTTATAAAGCTATCACCTATTAATACACCAAATCAAGACTGCCGATTTACTGTGGTGCTGGTGACCGATTGCTGATGGAATGTGTCCACATAGTTTCTTACTGGGCATGAGAGGCACGGGGTCAACAGGTCAAATAACTGACCCGATCGGTGGCTCTAAATCTGTCACTGAGGGTTCCCCCCTCGCTCCTCAGTCGACAGAATGTGTGTGTGTGTTTGTGTTTCTGTATATGTGACACGACATGCCGTTTTGGAGAAAGGCACCTATCAGATTATGTATGATGTAACCAACTGATGATGGTGAGTGAGATAGAGAGAGTGTGTATGCATTTACGTGTTTGCCTTTTCTCCGTTCTGTATTTTTTAGGACATAATGAATTATCTTATGAACGTGAGTCAGACCCCTCAGCTTGAAACAATTGTGTTTGCACTTTTTAAAGAAAGTTTAATCTAAGAGACGACGCTCACAGTTTCTGATAACAGTGACATCACATCTGAAAGGGTCTCAGAGACAATGAGTGTTTGTGTGCGATTGGGATCCATGTCAGGAATCAGTTTGCTTTAGGAAAAATAGGCCACTTCTATTGTTTGCCCAAGTCCATTTCTGCTTCCGTACATGGAGCTGAGTCCACGTCCCCACTCTCTGTGTCTGACTGTGTGTGGAATGGGCCACTTATGCCACTTCAACAAAGCCCCAACAAAAGGCTGGAAAAACCTCTTCCATGGAAAGTGGCCACCTACTTTGTCCGTCAGTTTAATTGCTCCTGTCTGTTTGTTGTGGTGCCATGATGCGTCCCAAACCCTTTTTTCTCCCTAGCAGGCGGGTGTTTTTGTATTTGTACGTGCCTGTCCATGTGTATGTACATGTTCATATTTGAGTTTAGAGTGCTGACGTAATGCTTATGACTACAGAGAGAAATTGATCAGCATTTCATTGCTGAAGACAAACGCTATCAAACTCTGCAGCACAGGGGGCCAGGTAATCATCCAGGTGGAATTGGTTTCTTTCTTCTTGTCATTAATCACTTTAGCTGCACATGGACCATCTGTGTTTGTGTGCGCGGGTGTTTGTCAACAGCCTTACAACAAAAGATCAAAAGCTTTTACGAGTTGGTTTGACAGTCCATTCTACTGGGATCAACGGAAGGAGTGTTTGTTTGCGTTACTGGGTTGGTCCATTAAGTTCAGTGCTTATATGTACCTATCGTGTCCAGTAGGGGGAGATAGCAGCTGATACTTGGTGCCTCCTGTGCAGACACCTGCCCTGTCAATGTCAGCAGGGTTGTCACTCTCAGCATCTCCAGTTTCCGGTCTGTCTATCATATCCAACACCGGTTAGCAGTATGCAGGCTAATAGTTTTGTACCTGTAAAACTGTTGACACCCAGAAGACTAAGTTGGTACTGGTACACAGACTTCAGCTGGGAGTGTATATACCCCGTGCGCAAACCCTCCCACACACTCCTCTGACAAATCGCATATTCCTGGAACTCATGCCTATTATGTAAATCCAGAAGGAGGAAATAGCAGTAACCAGTGAGAAAACTGAGGATGTGGGGAACAAGTACACCGTTGTGATGTGAAATTAGTGTGTGTGTGTGTGTGTGTGTGTGTGTAAACGGTACATGCTTGCATATTTAAGACTGTGACATCAATTCTTTGTTGGCTTGACATTTACAACATAAACATTTGAATGATTTTGTTAACACAATATTTAGTATTTGTTAATGTTTCTGTTGTTTGATGTATGTGTGCTTGTGGCTGTTGTCCACCTACACAGTCTGACTAATCAACAGAATCTCTCTCTCTCTCTCTCTCTCTCTCTCCCTCTCTTCCTCTAATTCTCTAATTTACTGTAATTCCGTCTGGAAGTTAGAGATGTATGTAAGTAGATTTTGTCTGTCCTATAGTGGCACTCGGTTTCCCCCTTGGGGGATTAATACGTTATTTTGTATCTTGTTTCTGTCTAGCTCCCCAGCCAGTGCATCTTCTGCAGGTCATGCTGTATGTCAACATGAAAATGGGCTCTTTTTGCCATTTGTGAGAGATTACACCCCAGGTTGTATTTGGCTGAGTGTCCGCCCTCTGCGGACTAGGGTTATGGCCAGGTTAAAGCAGAGGCTGATTACTGATTTTATACGAGAGAGAGAAGAGAGAGAGAGTCAACACAACATTTTTGTTGGGAGAGGCCCTTCAAACGCACCCCTTGTCACTCTGAACAGATCCAAGAAATGTTTTTATCCGACTATGTCCGCTGTTTACTGCGCTGTCCGTCCGTCCGTCTGTCCGTCCGTCGTTCAGTAAGTTTGGCATTTGTTGATCCGTCTGTCTGTGGGTATATAGAATGTCTTTCTTGACCAGGACGGAGAGTCTCAGTTTGCTGTTAGGTTGCTGGTTCAGCCCAAGAGAGTGCTCGCGTGCGTGCGTGTGTGTGTGTGTGGGGCATGGTATAGTGTGTCTCTGTCGGTTCAGACGACAGCCTGGACATCACAGACGTTGCTATCCATTTCATAAAGGTCAAAGAAAAGTCAAATTCTCTTACTTCAGCCACACACACACACACACACACACACACACACACACACACACACAACTATCCTAGGGTGACCAAGACGTTAACCCCCCTATGTTCCCTCTGTGCTTCAGTAGGTAAGACCCCATCACCCAGCTGAATAGTAATGATAATGATAGCAAAATTATTATTTTAGTACATTTATGTCTTTTCACTAGACCCTGTTAAATGACATATTGCATTGTACCTGGCAAGAAGAAAGGAAGGGAGGAAGACAGGGTCGTTTAATCTTTTCTGTTTCACCTGTCAGCAGGGTTCTTATGCAGGGCTGCATAGAACCATGGCAATTCTTTAGTTAATATGTTGGATTTGTTAATACTCTTTATTATTGATTTTCCATTTTCATTTTTAATGAAGTAAATGAAATAAAGATCCTGTAGAGGGAAGAGAGAGAGGGTGCTGGTGGAAGGATGCCTCCTGAAAATTCTCTCTCTCTCTCTCTCTCTCTTTTCCCTTTTTCTCTCACTCTGTCTCTCTCCGTCTCCATCTCTCTCTCGCTCTCTCCCTCTTTATCGCTCTCGCTCTCTCGTTCTTTATCGCTTTCTATTTCTTTCTCTTGCACGCAAACACACAGCCTTTCTTGCATCTAATATAGGGAAAGGCTTTTTAAAGTGATCAAACACATCAAGGCTACTAATTTTAACTGACATTTTTAAAAGCCCCATGAGTCCATTCTAGCACAGTCGGCTCCACTTTACTTTTATGGATCTCTTACCCTTTATGAGGGGGTAATGGCTCAGTTGGCTTTTCTGCAGCACATGCAGTTTAAAAAATCAACAAGGCTGATACATTGGCAGTTAGGACTTAAGGGCCTCTGTATACGTGTGTAAAGAAATTAGAGGGTGGGTGTCTACTTTGTTTTATTTGTGTGTCTGTCTAGCCTTCTCCGTCTGTGCTACTCGGAGTTTGAGTCATTGTGTGTCACATTGAGTTTTTGTGAAGTGGTTACTAATGAATGTCAAATGAATGTGTGTGTTTATGTCAACACAAGTGTGTGTGTGGGTGTGTGTGTTTGACGGGGAGTTCCATGCTGCCACAATAGGTGTCAAATTGAGAAAAGTGCCACTCCCGTTGTTTAGCTGCAGTTCCAGAATGGTGCAAATACACTATGAGAGGGAACTGAGTATAAATACACATTACACGGACATTTGACACTCTTAACTTGAGGGAAAATAAACAGTATTGTGTGTGTATGTGTGTGTGTTGCTCTGACAGTCGAGGTGGAGGAGAATTTCTGCCATGCAATTGTTCCGCCTATCATTAAACTTTGGGGGGGGGGTCTACATGCTGGCATGTAGTGTGGCTCCTTCCTCGTCGGTCAGTGACAAGACAAGGAGGCCCAGATCTAGTTTCACCCTCAGGACAGGAGAGGAGGCTATAAGAGACCTGCCTAGAGAACACCCAGACCAGCAGAGAGAAAGAAAGGGCAATAGAGTACGGCACGAAACGGGCAAAGAAAGGGACACCACGAAGGAGAACAGATCAAAAGTACAACGGTGATTACCGCTGTAGACGGAGCGAAAAAGAGAGAGAGACAGAGAGATACCAGGAGAGAGGAAACAACACTGAAAAACGTGACAGAGGGGTTGAGCCTGAGAGAAAGACCAACCAGCAAATAAGACGGCTGGAAAACGGGCAACTGTCCGGAAAGACACACTTTAACAGCCTGGACACTCTGACGCGGGGGGAACGGCCACGGCTCAAGACAACCCAAAGTGGCACACCTTCCCCTTTTAGCCCCCGGACGTTGCCCTCTGGAGGGAGAGCGAGGGAGGGCTCCACGGGGTCATGCTGGCCGCTCGGAGCTCGGTGGGGGGTCCAGGGGGCCACCCGTTGCCGCACGTGCACCGGAAACAATCGGTGGCCTCCATCAGCGGGACGCGCATCCACAGAAACTCCCAGGATGCGGGCAAGGACCGGCGCAGTTCCACCCCCACCCACCCGGCAGCAGCGCAGGGGGCGCCGTTGAGGCGCAAGGCTGCGCTGATCACCGAAATGGAGACCAACTGGTACCTGGGGATGGTGGGCCGAGGCAAGGAGGACACGGTGGCATGCAGGACAGGCATGCCCTACAGGCGAGTGGAAGATGTGCCTTTGTGTGAGCTGAGAGAGTGTGTTAGATGAAAGAACTGGTTAAAAACACAACACCATTCTTCAGATTGTTTGTGTAATTGTGTGTGTGTGTGTGTGTGTGTGTGTGTGTACGCACACAGTACACTCGTGGTTCTTTCGATTATCAGGGGGATTAATCACACAATCAATTGTGTGTGTGTGTGCGCGCGCGCGCACGCACACAGTACACTCGTGGTTCTTTCAATTATCTGGGGGATTAATCACACGATCATCTTACTAACAAGTTGTTTAATTCAATTTACAAGCATTGGTCTGTTGACCTCTGTTGACTATGCCTGTGTCGAGTCTGCTGGCTTAGTGCTGTGCTATTTGATCTGGTGGCATCTGTCTGACTCTGTTAGACTGTGTTGACATCTCCCAGACACCATTGTGACAAACCCCACAGAGCCAGAGAGAAGGAGGTTGAACACAGGGAAACCATGAGAGTGGAAAAGACAAAGGATAGGCGGAATACTTTGTGGGTGAAGAATGAACGTCTAAAACTTTGTTACTTTGCTAAAAACACAGAAATTATGCGCTTATCTGTCATCTTTGCCCTGAAACTTGATCGATTAGCCTTATTTTTTCCTTGAAACTGTCAAGCAAACACCTCCCTCCCTCCTCCCTCCCTCCCTCCTTCCCTCACCCTTCTGCCCTCCCTTCTTCCTCTCTCTCGTTCGTCCCTCTCCTTCCCTTCAGACTCTCAGTTGCTGTTTTCCGTTCCCACCGTCCGACCGCGGCAGCACCGCGAGTCTCCGCTCTCATCCCATCTTCTCCTGCCTCCTCTGCTCTTCTTATCCCTCTCTCGTGTCTGCTGTCTCATTGCTCAACACAGAAGACAGAGAACGGACATGTTTGCTGGAGTAGCAAGGCGTTACTGGAGAGAGCGTGAGGGTAGAACTGTAAAGCGGTTCAAAGAGTGTATACTCATTGACTGTCCCTCTTATCCATTAATATTAAACCTTTGTTTGACTGTAAGATCATGGGATTTAATATTATAAGCAAAATAGTGTGTCTAATTATACCTCAATAATTCAACTTGGAATAAATATAAACATTCACATGTGTCATTGTTAAACAAGTGGCTATGGGTGTTAACCTCTTCATTTTTTTTAAATCCATATATTTCTGGTGTAAGAGTTTGAGTAATTTTGTGTTTGAGAGGAATTATTTTTTCTCTCTAATTGTCCATTATCGCCATAAGGTTACCTGTGCTCTGATGTACCTGAAGGTTTGTCTGTCATTCAGTGTGCTCCTATGGTCAGATGGTTTCTTCTTGACAGGCTCTTAGCAGAAATGCAAAAGGTGCTCGAGTTTGGAGTGATAGACTGACAGCTTCAATTAAATTTGCTAGAGAGTTTGTGTGTGTGTGTGTGTGTGTGTGTGTGTGTGTCTATATATCTGTGTGTAAGAGATGGTGTGTGTCTGGGTGTTCATATCCTGAATGAATTGTTATGTGAGTGTGTGTGTGGGATACTAATAATTGTGCGTGTCTGTGCACCTATGCTTGGGTGGATATGGGTGCGGGTCAGGCATACATGTTTGAGCAACGAGCATCAGAAGCCTAATAAACAGCCCACTGTGGAATGAATAACAGAACAATAACATAACAACATGAACCCTGCTCTGAACCTTCCCTCCGGTATACCCACGTGACACCTAAAGTCTGTTGGAGACCCCAGGGATCGCTTACCAAAACAAAATATGGTAAAATTGTATGGAACAAAATAGTGAAACAATTCATGCCTGAGGACTCTGTACTGAACTTTTCTGGACCATTATACTCAAATATGCACCAGAATCAATAATGCTCTTTATTTTTATGTTCTAGCTTGAAAAACCTTATTTAAAGCTATGTGTTGTTGACATATTTTAACATTATTTATTTCTGCATGGATGAGAAATCAGAACGTTGCGAGGAAAAAGCTCTCTCCTCTCTCCTCTCCTCTCCCCTTCCTTTCCTTTCCTTTATTCTCCTCCTCTCCTCTACTCTCCTGTCTTCTCCTCTCCTCTCCTCTCCTCTCCTCACTGAATATTATTGTTACTGATTCACCTGCCATAGTCTATTCAGTTCTGTTTGCCTGCTTCCCCTGTATTGCACGACACACATTTTCTCTTTACCTTTCTACTCTTCTATATCGTATTACTTGGCAAAGCCATCCTTGGAGGTGAGAGGATGATGGAAAAGGCTTGTGGAGTGTCCCAGTGTGGCAGGGCTTGTACTTGTCAGCAAGCCGTTTACGTGCGCGTGTGTGTGTGTGTGTGTTTGTGTGTGTGTGTGTATGCACTGGGGATTGTTGTGTTTGTTATTATTTGTGTGTACTTGTGTTTGTTCATGTCAACAGGCATCTCCCATCTCTTCTTGTTGATAGATTACCCTAAATGCCATCGCCACAAAGCACCTTGGGAACCCCCAAAGTGTGAGACTTAACTTGGTATTGTGTGTGTGTGTGTGTATGTGTGTGCTTCCAGCACCTATAAATAAACCATAAACACATTGTGGCAGTATGTAAACATGGCTGACAGACATAGCCATCTTGATAATATGTGCTGGATCAGTTTTTCTACTGATACTGTATCTTCTGGACAATGGACACTGCTGTCTCACTCATCTTCTGCCTGTGGGTTTGTGAAGGTGTGTTTTTCTGTGTGTGTGTGTGTGTGTGTGTGTGTGTGTTTGTGTGTACGTCCATCTTCTTGCCGTAATAAATAATGTTGCAGAAAAACAGGCCATTTCATTTGGCTAATTTGTGCATTCATAACGAATACAATATGAAGAGAGATCCCTTTAAATAGCCCACAGTAATCTTGAATCAGTCTGATATGCCCCCCCCTATAGACACTTCCTTTAACCTTCCCCTGACATTGACTGCTTCCAAACATGTGTGTGTTTGTGTCTTGTGTACTTTGAACGTGTCTGTCTGTTAAAAATAATCGTGACATTCTTCCCCCTACCAACGATTAACACGAGGGTAGGATATCAAACGTTCTTCAGGGAGGATGGAGAGGGCAGTGGGCCAATGTTTGTGTAGGAGAAAGAGAGGGAGAGTTTGTGTGTTAGCCCGCATATGTCTGCACGCTTGTATGTGTGTGTGTGTGTGTGTGTGTTCAAGACCCTGTACGGGATCGCCTGCCCTCATGTTAAAGCAAGGCCTTCATGTGTGTATATGTGTATATGTGTGTATGTCTGTGTGTTTTTGTACATTCCTATTTTGTTTCCCCCGTGTGTGTGTGTTTGTGTGTGCTGTATGTGTGTATGCAAGCATACAGTTGAGGTGCTTTTTTGGGCAACGCTTTAGAAACCAGGGACTTTGCAGTGGCTAGCTTCCCTGAGCTCCGGGGGAAGGGAACGAGGTCTGAGTGGATGAAAGACATGAAGGGGAACGGAGGGAAAGAAAGAGGCAACAAAGAATGAGTGGAAGAGTGGAAGAGAATGCATATGAGGAGGGAACATACGGGGGAGAAGTTGAGACATTGAGGGAGATAGAGAAGGGAAGAGACAGGGAGATAAAGTATAGAGAATAAGGAATGGGAGAAAGAATGTGGGGGGTGGGGTGAGGTAACCGGAGGGGGTAAAATAATTTGGGGTGATTGAACAACAGAAAGAATGAGAGAAGAGGAGAGCAACAGAGGGAGATAGTGGAGTGGGAGAAAGATTTGGGTTTGAGCACAAAGGACTAACCAGAGGGGGAGAGAATGGAAAGGGAGACGGCGAGGGAGGGAGGGAGGGAGGGAGGGAAAAAATGTCCCAGTTTCCCATGCCAGCGTACACAGACAGCAAACCCAAAGTGAACTGAGAGACTGACTGAGTGAGTAAGGGAGTGAGGGTGTGAGGGAGAGAGGGAGTGAGTGAGCAGTAGGACAAAGTGACAGCGTCTGTTGGAGTGTGTTCAAGCAAAACTGTGCGAGTACGTGTTGTGTGTTTGTGTCGGAGTAGCAGCACAGCCTATGGAGGGGCAGATCCATGGATGGACCTCTTCTCTCCATTGAGAACTTCATGACGAAAGCAAGCTCAATCCGGGACTATGGAACACGGAATCAAGATGCTATTGTCTTGGAATCAATTTTTCTTTTTTTTTTTAGGGTTTAACTAGGGAGAATACATGTCCCTCTGAATTTCTACAATGGGGACACATTAAAACCAGAATATTCTCATATTTTGTTATCTTAGAGTGCCACAGCGCACACACTCACACACACACACCCTTCCAAAGCGCCCACAACACCCACACACTCTCCCCGGCCCATGAGGCCTGTGGGATAGCGGCCCACCCGGGCTCCTCTCCGCGCACATGAGCGTGAGACAGACTCAAAGAAGAAGGGAAAGGCTGAAAGAAAGGAAAAAAGGCAGTTCCGAGAGCCAGAGAACATCTGCCGCCGCCGCAAAATGTACCTCTACAAGGCCACCTGCTCGGACATCCCCAACCCCAAGCAGAAGGGGGGCACCAGGCAGGCAGACAGGGCCCACGGTGGGGCCCTGGGCCTGGGCCAGCAGGGCCACATCGCCAAGCAGGCGTCCACGGGGTCCAGACCCTACCCGCTAATGTTGTGGACGGGCATCCAGCCCAAAGGCAGTCGGGAGCTCAAACAGCTGGAGGAGTTCCTCAACTTCCACGCGCTGTCGCTGCACGACACGGTCCGCAACCAGACGGGCATGTTTTACAGGTAAATTGGTAGGAATTGTTTGTGTGTGTGTGTGTGTGTGTGTGTGTGTGTGTGTGTGTGTTTGAGACATCAGGGTTCCTGGATTTTATTCCTATGTAGTTCCATCATTATTTGTACACAGATCAGCATAGCCATGGACACGGGAATACTGCCATCATGTTTACATGGACACTTTTTCCTGCTTCGCTTCTGATTTGGGATTCAGGCATTCTCTTCCCTTCAATAAGGCTTTTCCAAAACAGGGTTATTGACTTAGACGTTTTGGTCTTAACATTTGCTTTTAAGTTTTCCTTGCAACATTACAAAACAGTAAAACATCAATGTCTCCCGGTAGCATAGCTCGTGCAATGCTAACAGAGTGGGGATTGTAGTTTTCTTAGTGCCACTGAACACAGAGGGACTACAAAACAAAGAAAGAATGAGAGCTTTGGTAGATTTGCACGCAACTTGAATGTCCTGGTTTTTAGTTAGGAAACATTTGCTGGTCAAGTTATGTAAGGTTACAGGTTTTTGATCCCTGTGTTTTAACTACTAATCAATCAATATTTGATCGACATTTTCACATGCATTATACACATTATGTACAATGTTACTGTATGATTTATGATCCAACAGTGAATGTGTGATATCTTCTGTGTGTTTTTGGTTCTGTAAGAGGATGTGTGGTTCTGGTGAGTGTGAGTGATTCCCCTCTGGCTTGTAGAGTTTGTGTGTGTGTGACGTTCTCTCCCACAACGAGAGCACTCCCAACTGCGTATCTGAAGATTCTAGTGGGATCTGGGAAAATAAGCTAAATATAATTTTGCCTCCCCAAAAGATCTCTATGGAGCACAACTGACTGACGAATATGAAGCTGTCATTGTTATATTACTTTTTAAGGTTGAACAACTCTGGTCATTAATATGAAGATTTCAGTAGACATATGTTTTTAAAAGCCAAGAAGTACCTTTACTAATTTAAACAGTGACACCTATAAAGCCTGTTTGGAACCTTTCTATAACATTTTCAAAATGTATCCTTGAAGGAATTGCCACAGCAGTACTTAGCTATTTACAATGTGTCCATATTCCAGCATATGATGTGTATTTCTGATATGTCCTGTCCCTTGTCAAAATAAGAGAGAACGGGAGAGGAATGGGGACAGGGATGGCAGTTAGTTAAGTCTCTGGTGGATTGGCCTAGGCTGAGGTTGCTCATACAGGCTCATAGCCTGAACATTCCATCCTGGGACCTCTCTGCGCACCGAGTATGTGTGTGTGCGTGGGTCTGAGTGGGTGTGTGTACTCCTTGTTGCCACGGTAACCCCTATAGTAACAGCTGCTGATGGCCTTTTCCAGGTCAGTGTGTAGCCATGGTTTGGACCCCCTGCGGGCCACTCACACACACAAAGCCTACTACCATAAGAGAACCTTCTAGACATATATTACAGTCTAGTCTTTGTGAGCGTGTGTGTGAGCGCGTTTACTTTATTTACGTATACCAGTGCTTTTATGTCTGTTTTAAATGTGTGTTTGTGTGTCATTGCGTCGGTGTGCCTGTGATTAAAGAACTGAAATATAATAACGTCCAACATACCATGATGAAACACTTGAGTTCAGAGCATGTGTGTGTGTGTGTGTGTATGTGTGTGTGTGTGTGTCCGTGTGCGCAAAGCATGGAGGAGCACATGGTGTCTAGGTTCAGGGATGTCAAAGAATTGCACCCTGTCTGTCTTTCAGCCCAGTGAGCTAAAAGGTTTAACATCTCCCATAATAGCTCCTGCCTCTGGGGTTTGAGCACACTAACAAAACACCTATATGTCCAGAAATGCATCATATTATCAGCATGACAGCAGGATGTCAGTCATCAGAAGTATTTTACAGTGAAATATAACTATATAAAAACATGTCGATGTCTTACAGTGCTCTTCTTTATAGCATGCTCCTCTCGTAGAACATAGAGAGGAGCGATCTGCTCAGTTGTCCTGTGTTTACATTTGGATTTAAGAGAGATCAAGACATTAACCAGGCTAGCAGAAGGTTATCATCGTGTGTAACCTTTGTCCTCTCTGATGCAATCTACTCATGATTCCTTGTGAGCCTCAAACTATTTGACATGGCCAGGTTAAATATAGAAAAGGACTGGAGTGTTTGGATGTAGGACAACGGTATTTTGTGTGTCTGTGTGTGGTTGTGTGTGTGTTTGTGCCTGGGTGAGGGGGTTGGGAGTGTTACATTGTGTCATTATGTCTATATCCATGCCCCCTGTGTCTGTGTGCGTACGGGCGTGTGTGTTTGACTACAGGGGATAGCTTGGATTCCTGTCAGTCTATTTGGTTGATTGAATCAGTTGACCCTTCTGAGAACAGGGTGTTGATGTCAGAGAGGTAGTCATCCGTCTCTCTCTCTCTCTCTCTCTCTTTCTCTCTCTCTCTTACTCTCTCTCTCTCTGTCTTTTTTCTTTCTTTCACTTTGTGTCCCTCTCAGTTGTGTACCGCTATATCTCTATCTCTCCTCCTGTCTCTTTCTTTGTCTGTTGCACAGAAACTCTCGATTTCTCTTACTCACTCTGTCCATTGATCAAATTGAAATATAATAAAATACATTTGCAAACCCCTATTTACAGTTACACACTAGGTCTTTTGTGGTGTCTCTTCTATTTTGGCCAAAATCATATTGTAATTGTAAGTTATTGCATATGACAGCAGGCAGGGTTATCTAGACTGTAATGACTATAATGCTTACACTGGCAGAACGAGCCTGGAGGCATCCTGCACAACACAGACCGGCCAATTGAGTGATGCAGAACCCTGTCCCGGTCAGGTCAATCGATACCAGCACCAACACTCTGGGGCATCCTTTCAGTCCTGCGAGGTGAACATTTCTCCCATTGTAAATGCCCCACTAAAGAGCGTCTGACTGAGTAGCCCTCTTGTTTCGCCTTTTTTCCTCAGCCTCCTAGCCTCCTAAGTGACTGACGGCGTGCCGTCAATAAGAGTAGTGAGGCCACGGCAGAGTTTGGAGTGGGCTCGGACATTCACATCCCTGGACTGATTTACACTGCGAAGGCGGGCAGATGGTAATGCCTGGCCTGCCTATGTAAGGAGAAGCTGTCCAGGCCCCTCTGGTGATTTACACTGTTTACATGGGCCGCAAAATATAGCCGCCGCGTGAGAGAGAGGGAGCGCTGTGAGGGGCAGAGAGAGAGGAACAAAAGGGAGAAGCAGGGAGGATTTACAGAGGCTGGGAGAATGCGACATGACTACAATGCTTTGAAAAGTTTGTTAAATCTTTCACTCCCTCTGTTTGTGTTAGTACGTGTGTGTGTGTGTGTCAGGCACTGAAGTGGAACGGGGAGCTTAATCAGAGCCTAATGAAGCTTCAGCGCGTGACAAACAGTCACTTGAGACGTGACAAGCGAAACCGTCTAAACATGAACGGGCCAAGCAGTTCATCTGACACACACACACACACACCTAGCTGGGGTGAACACGCCAAATGCTCATTGTTCATTAACAATGGAAAACATAAATCTTTAAGTGAGCAGCAGCAGCTGGTATTATGAGTTAATAGTCTAGCTAACTGTCTAAGCAGTCAGATAAGTGCATGATTGTGCAACTTTGTGTTGTCCAAACCTACAGAATGTTTCCAATTGCAGCTTTCATCATAAAAGACATGAGGGGGTGGTAGTGTCATGCGAAAATGTGTCCGGCTGCGAAAATGTGTCCGGGTTGCGTCACAATGCATTGTTGTTTGCTACAATGTTGAATTTTGCTACACTCACAGTTTCGCGGGCTAAAGAGCTCGCGCTAGCATCAGTCGCGGGCTAGGCAACACTTTATTAGATTTTACCCTCAGAGCGGCTCGCTCAGTCTACACGACATCGAAGTGACGGGTGACAGCTACTGGACTCCGAGCTCCTTGAAATCTACTCAAGACATCTACGAAAACAGCTAACAATAACTTTCGATTCATTATTAATATATTATTTATATAGTTAGTTTGTAGTATTTGGTTCTAAGTATTCTTTGATTTTTTCGTTTGGATTTAAACGCTAATATTACAAAGGTTTACTAGCTAGCATACATTGGGTATCAAATTAGCTTAACTTAGCTAACCTTATATCTAAGTTATTTATTATTTAATTAATAATTACTAATACATAACAACTTTATATCGACTGTATATTACCTGCATATTAACTTGTTTATTGATATAGTTAGTATAATCAGTTACATACCGTATAATTCAAGTTTTAAATTATTTAATTAATAATTACTTAGTCTATAGTCTCAATTTAACAACTTTGTATTAGGTTATTTAGTGATATAGTTTTAATATCAATTATATATTACATATCTACAATAATTGTCTGACTGACTGAAAATGGTGTCACCGAAATTTAACGCAATTGCCTTCTATCTTACCAATAGTGCATATGAGAAGGGGACTTCTGAATCTGACAAGCGCTGCATTCGTAGACATGCTAAGAATTACACTCTCCAAGGTAAAATCTTCATAAATGATTAAGTAACAGTATATTAAACCATGCCATCTTTGTGTTTATTTTCAACAAGATGTTTGTGTTTCTTTTTAACTCTACTTCCATCTAGATGGTATCCTGTACTTCAAAGGTGAGGGTGAGCAGTTGAAGAGGGTCATTTTAACAGAGGAGGAAAAGGTGGCGGTGCTGACAGAGGCCCACTCAGGTCACTTTGGAACCAGGCGGATGCAGGCAAAGATCAACTCGCGCTTCTACTGGTTAAGCATTACCCAGGATGTCCAGGAATGGGTCAGTATACATATTATGTATGTATATATGTTTAAATACTGTATATGAAAATTAATTGGTCAAAAAGCAATCAACCGTATGCCCAATTTATACTTCAAAAGGTCAGTACATGTCTCGCCTGCCAAAGGTTTGAGCTGGTGAAGACTGAGGCACCACAGTTGAAACCAATCAAACCAGTCTCCCCATGGCACATGATCGGTAAGCTCAATACATTTTAAATTAATGCTGTTGTTTTATTCTTACAGCGTTACTTATAAAAAATATTCTGCTACTTTAACCAATTTGATTATTCAATTCAGGTGTCGACCTCATTGGACCGTTTAAGCCCTCCAGGAATGGGAACTGCTACTGTTTGACAGCAACAGATTTCTTCACGAAGTGGGTTGAGGCCATCCCCATCAAGGACAAGACGGCACTGGCAACATCACAGGTGGGAGCTTAAATTAAAAACAAATGATGATCCTTATACATTTAATGTACTGTCTCATCCATTGTAAATGAATGTTTCTCTTTCCTTCTATTATGGACAGGCCATGATGGACATCTTCTACACGCACGGTGCACCTGAAGTCATCCTGACAGACCAGGGCAGAGAGTTCTGGAACAAGGTAAATTATTGACATATCCCATATCTCGTATCACATCTAAGTGAAAGTTATGCTTATGAAATGCAAACACAAAAAGGCTGGATGGCCTAATTCTTTTTTCTGAAATTAGGTCAACCAAACTTTGTTCGAGAGGTTTGGGGTCAAGCATCGGATCACCTCGGCATACCATCCACAGACGAATGGATTGGACGAGCGGACCAACCAAACTTTGAAGAGGGCCATTGGGAAGACACTGGATGGGCAACAAGAGAGGTGGGAGAATAATTTAAAAGAAATATTGTTTGCCCATAATTCTTGTGTTCAAGCCTCTACCAGGTACTCGCCTTACCGCTTGATGTATGGCCGGGAGCCACGGATGTTCTCAGAGGTATTTAACAATGTCCCCAAAACATTACATAGTAATTTACAAATATAATAATAGTTAATAATGTAATTTAATAATAATTTTGTAAATACTTTCCCCCCCCCCCATTATCTGTCTATTACGTACGTATACAGCTCACACCGAATGCCAACAATGCTGAGGTTGCAATATCTGCTCCAGCCGAGACGGACATCGACGATTACGTTCAGGCACGAGTAGAGAAAGATGAAGAGGTTTATGAAAAGGTAATTATCATACATTTAATGCAATAGATGGTTTTTAAATTAATGATTTTAAATGGTTGACCTTTTAACCTTTTCCTAAAAAAAATATCAATCTAGGCAAAGGCTAATGTGGAGAGGGCACAGGAAAAGCAAAAGGAGTCCTATCAGAAGAGGATGAAGAAGGGGACCAAGCGCTTCAACATCACTCCAGGCATGGAGGTCCTGAGGAAGGATGAGAGGAAGCGAGGGAGACCTGGTCGTACAGTCTACCCGGATTGGCCAACCAAGTACAGGTAAATAATTCTCTAAAGTATTAATTTCTTAAACTTCATTAACTTAATTATTCACTGGCATTTTCCTTTTTACATCTCGTCATCATGTCCTGTCTCTAACTTAGGGTTACATCAGTTGGCCCTAACAACCTGGTGCAGCTGGAGACCATGGATGGGAAGCCTCTTACAAGAAGCATACGCCATGCATCAGTGAAGCCACTTCGCATGAGTACGGCACATTTAAGAGTTATGTACATTTTACTCACTTGCATTTCAACAGTTGCAATTTTAACATGTTTTGAACTTTGACATTTAGGACCAGAACCCAGTCGGCTCACTCAACAAGCTGTGTCCCTTCCACCCAAGACAGTGCCCTCAGATTTACTTGAGTCGCACAGCTCTGAATTGGAGGAGGACCAAATTCAGGTACAGTACCACGTTAATATCTGTAATTTCTTACATGTTGCTAACACCATACAATTTTTACTTATCTACTAACTGTTAATTTCCATCCAACAGGTGACATGCACGCCACTCCAGAGTAGTTGTGTACCCTCTCCAGTCGAGTCAGTGCATTCTGATAACCTTGGAGTGCTCTGCTCTATGTTGGATGAGGACACATTGGAGGTAAACCGATAGTGTGTGTGTGGGTATATATATGTGTGTGTATTGAATAATGAAAAGGTTAAAGCAGAACTATTCATTTATTACTACACTGATCTTCTTATCAATTATCTCTTTAAGGACAGTGATGTTGTCACCACTGGTGTTCAGCTAGGGAAGGTTTGTGCGGCTTTGCTGAGCAACAGGGTGGAAAACTTCAGGGGAATGGTCCTTGGCTGGAACGTCTGGTTAGACGATAAAGTCATTGACCATGCCCAGGCCCTTCTCAAGGCGCAGCATCCCAGTGTCGGCGGGCTCTACGCCACCACCTCCCTCGCTCTGCTCTCCGCCATGCCTGCACCAGCTCAGAGGTTTGTGCAGATTCTCAATGTCTCTGGCAACCACTGGGTTACGGTAAGTAACATTGGTTGCAAGGTAGGTGCTGTAAACATTTTTGATTCCCTAGGTCAGCACAGGACAGAGGATTTACAAGCCCAGGTCACCTCCCTTCTTGCCTTTCAGGGAAATAGTGTCAGGTTGCAGTGGCCGGATGTCCAGCAGCAGATAGGTGGGTCAGATTGTGGACTGTTTGCCATCGCAAACAGTCTCACTCTCTGCAGAGGTGGCGATCCGTCTAAAGTTAACTATAATCAAGGATCTATGCGGATTCACCTCTTTTCCTCTGTTCAGGCTGGAATTCTGACACCCTTTCCCTGTGTGGCAAGATGTCTGGTCGATGCCCATGGCAGTAAGGTTGTTGAGGTGGATGCACTGTGTCTGTCGGAGGACAATACGGGTAGGTAGAGACAGTCTGGTCTACTGCAGAAGATGCGGTAGGCCATTCATGATTCTTGTGTCACTGTACATACTTTAGAATACATATGCAATTGTATTTAATATGAACTATTTGTACTTTTTCAGTAGGTGGTGAGTATTATTATTAATGGCTAATTAGTTTAATTTCCAGTATTGGCTACTTGCACATTTCTCATAGCCTTTGCCAGCCTTGTTGTTAAACATATGTTCTTAATGTTTTTCTTGTTGGCTTTTCTTGGCAGTGTTGATTGGGATAATTTACAATGTTTTAACTAACCCCTCAACATTGGTATTTTGGATTTCTGATAGTTCAAGAAATGCAAGCACCCAAGACTATGTCAAATTGTGTCAAGTGTCACATTCAAACTGGGCCAAAATTTTACCCTCTCTTGGCCCTGTACCTTGTCGTGGTGAGAGGGCTTTCCACTAAAGCAGGCCATTTGCACAATGATCAAATATAAAAATAATTAAGTTGTTTGTTTCTGTTTCTGAAAAGGAACGACTCCACAAGATAAGAAGTTCACACATCATCCCCCAACATGAGTTTCCATGCATCTTCAGAAGTCTACCTTCATTGTGTCAATTCGATTTTTTATGAATCTGTTTTTTACATTAAACTTGTGAAATTAATGAAAACTTGTAATTGGTGTATTGTAATAATTATTTATAGGTTAACCATGATATTCTAAGCCATTCCATGTATATTAGCCTATTGTTATTTGATTTTACAGACCGTAGCAAAATTATGTATTTATATCTTACTATGTATTATTAAACAATTATATATTGTCAGCCATGTGGTAAATGTTAACGAACCTGAATTAAACGTTTATATTTGTTCAGTTAATCATACAAGTAATGACATTTTGGCCGCAAAAACATTTAGCAGTCTTGTAGCAGGGGCAGTCAGCTGTCACTTAGATGTCGCGTAAACAGCGTCGCGAGCCGCTCTGAGGGTAAAATCTAATAAAGTGTTGCCTAGCCCGCGACTGATGCTAGCGCGAGCTCTTTAGCCCGCGAAACTGTGAGTGTAGCAAAATTCAACATTGTAGCAAACAACAATGCATTGTGACGCAACCCGGACACATTTTCGCAGCCGGACACATTTTCGCATGACAGTAGCAGCAGTGGACACTTATTTTCTAACTTTTTCTTAGAAGACCTTTTCTAAGATTTTTCTTCTAACCTTTTGACAGCAAATTTTTGCTCCTGAAAGGGGCCAATGGTTTTTCACGCGCTTCAATTAATTCCAACCAAAACATGTGCCTATGCTCGATAATGGCACCTGGCATTTATGCAACCAAGTTGACCTGGTGGACCAGAAATGTAAGCATAGAAATCTGCGAGTGCAATGTTTTCACAAAAAATCTCCAAAGCCCTGGAAGACTGGCAGCGGGGAGTCTGTTCATCTGCTCTGGGCTCCACACAGTGCAAATACCAGCTCTGGTGACATTTCAGGCTAGAATCCATATAAATCACCTCCACGCACCCACTAGAAACAAATCACTTGATAAAACCTCTCAAAGTGAGAGAGTCAGGCAGTGAGAGAGGTGGAGAGAAAGAAAGATCTTGGACATACATACAGTATACATTTTACAGCTCATGAACACAGCATTAGGCTTGGTTCTTAAGGCGGATTATAATGATGAAGGACTTACTTTGACATGTACCTTCTGTTAAAGAGCTCAGTCCTGTAAATGGATACTTAGGGACAATTAGAACAGGGTTGATGAGTGAAAATAGACCTATAGACTCTAGACTTTCAAGAAATACCAGGGCAGTGTTATTTGACACTGCTTTACCAATGGAATGGATCAAGAACTTGAGACCGCATCAGTCATTTTGTCCCTCAAACACGTAGGAATACACACAAACACTTTATCGACAACAAATAATTGTTGTAGCATTAGTGTGGGGAAACCCTAGATCAACATGTGACACACACAGGTATACCATCAATAAATAACTAAGGGATTGGCACACACACACTCAAGAACAGAGAGGGCTCAAGTGTTTCACCTGCGTAAGCAATAGTGTGTGTCTTGGTGTCTATAGCCATTTGGGGATCAGTCTCACTGACAATCTCATTTAGCAGAGTGCCATCTATAGTGAGTCAGGGCTGACCACTTATCATGGTCATCCTCCAAGCTGCTCTGAAGACACAGCCGACACCAATCTTTCTTTTTAAGAGGGATTCTCCTTGTCTTTCACAAGTGGTCAGTTTATGTTAGTGAATCTTGAGTCCCCCGAGGTAAGGTGGCAAACTCCTTTATACTACTCCCTGCTGATGTAAAAACTAAAGGAGTTAACAGAGAACTGTTAGAGTCTGTGGCATTAGTAACAAGATCGAATTTGAGACTGAAATTCCATAATAAAGATATTGTATATGTTCATCTTTTGATTTTGTGTAGGAACCATATTTACATGCATTTCAATCTCTGACATTTTAATGCAATAACTAAGAGAGAGAGAGAGAGAGAGAGAGAGAGAGAGCGCTTGTTATCTAAATAGACCACAAGAGGGCAATCTTTCTCTGCTCTTAGCTGTAGTCTTGTGAATAACTAGTGTGTGTTATGTGAAAGTAAAACAGATAACTGGGGATAAGAAACTGCTTGTTAGCAAGTCAGAGAAGACTAAAATGTGTGTAACTTTCATTTTGCCCCCACACTCACTTGAGGAACAGGGTAAAAGAGTTTACCCGAGTCCTCAGCCTTCTCTATTATCCCTATGCCATGGCGTCTCTCCTACTGTCCATTGTGGACTTTCCCTTTACCATTAGCTCTGTATTATCTATCTCCCTCTGGAGTGTGGAGGCTTCCTTCTTTTCCCCTCTCCATATCACTCTCTTTATTGCTCTCCTTCTCTCATTCTCTTGTTCTCTCTTTCAGTTGTTTTATGTGTTTCTCATTTAGTCATCATGGCGCCACCCTAGTTTTTCAGCCGTCATCTGTCTCTGCCTCTTTTAGTTGGTCTCACTATAGCAGCTACACCATAAAACAGAAAACAGAAATTAAGTAATTCCGATCCTCTCCTTATCAGACCCTGCTTATTTAACTGTATGTTTATGGTGTGTGTCAGAGAGAAAAAGAGAGACAGAGAGAGAAGATTGAATGATGTACCTTTCCTCTGTCTGTTGGTTTTATGCGTCTCTCTTGGCGGTGTCACTCTAACTAAAGCCATGGTAGGTTTTATGTCATAATCCATCTCTCCTTTATGGCTGTGCGCCTCAGTGGATACACACTGACTCAACACACACTCAGCACTTTCTCCTCTTCTCCCTGTGTGTGTCAGCATGTATGAGTGTTGCTAGGGTGGGGGGTAAAAAGGGGTATAAGAGGGGGACGAAGGGCTTGGTGGGAACTTGTTTTGGGACAGCTTTCAATATAACGGAATCAGAAAACCAGGTGTGTTCTTACGCCATCCCTTTAGCAGGGTTTAAAGCTGAGACAGTGCAAGGAATAGAGGGCGATAACAAAGAGAGATTACCATCATATTATCATTTTAAAGGCTAAATATCTGCAGACACACTGACGCACACACACACACACACGCTCTCATGAGACCTACTGCAGTAGCTGACATAGCAACAGCATTGCGGCAAAGGTAAAATCCATCCACACTGCTCTCAATGTGTGTGTGCATGTAGTATATGGGCAAACAAAGAGAGCTTCTGGAGTTTTGGTGGTGCCCTCTTTTGCACGTTGTGTTAAGAGCATCTGGTGTTTGGTGCCAAGCCTGCGTACAACAGACCATGGAAACAGACGGCATACACACATCTTAGGGAACAAATTCACACTGGAATATAACTGGTCTCTCGTACAACAAAAAACACACACACACACACACGCTTACCACACATATGCTAAGACCAAATCAAGAAGGTGAAACACTTGAGGACGTTAGACTGCAGTCAAGACCAGGAACGACTTCATCTACCCAATCTAAAAGAGTACTACTGACAGAACCGTGGAACATTTAATCGCTGTTTCAAAGTCAACTTTATAAAATGTTACTCGACATGAAAAATGAAAATAGTTGATAACATTCGTCTTTATTATTATGCCTGCCACACACGCAACATTTAAAAAAAAACTTGCTGTATCTTATATAGCAGATACCACAGTGTTAAGGGGAAAGCATATTATGTCCTGTATGACTGTAAGAGGAGCTAAGTGTCATGGACAGATGATTACATGGGGTTTCCTCTGGCATCCACTAAGCAGAGCACACATACACACCTCAAACAGGCACTGTAGGCTAGGGGCACTATTGACCATGTGGGGAAACCCTAGGTCAACATGTGTGACACACACACACAGACACACACACAGATATACCGTGCAAGATTTGCTGTAAGGGAAAAATCAGTCATGCAAAATTAATAGGCCTACATACAGACAGTGAGTGGAATCGCACAGCTTTAATCTGCGACCTCTTCTATACCCAGTAATTAAAAAGAAATTAGAGCATGAAATATTAAATTCTAGAAGTGAGCTAGGTATTAGACCAGACACAGGTGTTCATCACAATCCAATTAACACATTCTAAGCAATAATGAAGTGCGACACACACATACACACACATCCACTCATGACAATAGACGTGTATGTTCTGCTTTGTGTGTCTGTGTGTGTGTGTGTGTGTGTGAGAAAGAGAGAGAGAGCGACTACGTCATTATCTCAGGGACTTATCTTGCCACTAGAATGAGTATTGACTGTAATTCTTAGACCCAGTTTGAGAACAAATAACATTGTTTTATTTTTGCATAAAACTGTAAAACAATCTCCCATTGTTTTTAAATTAGGCTTTCAGCAGACACACACACAACAACAACAACAACAACGACACTCAAGGGCATGTGGGTGTCTGTGATTTTCCCTGTGTTATAATGAGTCTGGTATATGTGTATGCAAATGTGTGAGTGAGTTTGTGCTGTGTGTACTTTAGCATTTAGCACAGCACTTCTTTTACAGAAGTTCAAAGTAAACGGGGTTCCCTGGTGGCTCACTGGGCAAGGGGCGCATATATTGCTGAGGCTGAGGCTAGTCCAACCCGAAGCACTGTCCTGCATGTCATCCCTCTCTCTATATCCTGTCGATCTCCACTGTCCTGTCCAATAAAGCTGAAAAGCCATAAAAAAGGTATTTAAAAAAAAACATGTTTAAAGGAAATGAGGTCCTCTTCGATAATGAATATGATAAAGTGTCACAGTAAGGCCACACAGAGGAAAAGGAGCAGCATCAATATGGCTGGCAGTGAGATTTTCAGGGACTGATGTAGCGTATTTGGGTGTGGATGGTGGAAAACGTGGTTGTTTTTCTTCTGTACTCGTAAGGTAGGTAAAAAGGTAAACCTTTTTGTGCACCAGTTCACTGTTTATATAGGATTAAACCTCAGATTTCAAAAATCCCTGAGCCATCTGTGGAGGGGATGACACAGCATAAAGTGAAGTGTAGTCTGAGATCACCGCTTTCTGCTTTGTCCATGCTGTATGCGTGTGTTTTCTCCCGTCGCCTCATGCCGGCACATTAGGTCCCTCTATACTCTCGCCAGTCTTTTCATCGCCGTCTTACCCACACATGCATACGCCTCCATAGTGTTTCCATAGCGATGCCATTCGAGGCTCTCTCCTTGTGTAAAGGTCCATTTTTCAAAACCTCCCTCTCTCCGTTGTTAAGTGGTCCAATAGGGAGACACTCTACCTGGTATGGCCACATATCGCTTTGTAGCACACTGTAATGGTGCTTTCTGGTTACAATGTTATATCATGCAATTTTTATCTTAATTTTTAATTTCGTGAATTTGTCACTGAGTAAAAAAAATAGTAGTGTTTGTATATGATCTATCGCTATATGTAAAATATCTCAGTAGAGTAAACGGGATCCTCAAACGTCTATCACACTGCGATGGCTGAACTGATTATTCTCATAGTTTTCGTGGTTACATTGCTGTAGTACCTTCCATAGTTTTCTTTAAATTACATTTCTATTGTACTTTCCATATCTTTCTCAGTTACATTCCTGTATCACGCTCCATAGTTTTCTTAGTTACATTCCTGTGGGACTTTTCAGTCCATGTCTTGCCTAGCTAATCAGATCTTAACTGTATCTTAACTATTTATGTATGTATCTTAACTGTATCTGAACTATCCATGTATGTATCTTAACTGTACATACAAAACCATGATACCGGGGTTTATAGGATTTCCAATCACTACTACTTCTCTGACTAATAGAACAATCACAATTGAAACTTTTACCGGGAACAGTTTATGTTTGTCTGTTGAAACATTGGTAGGCCAAAGAAACATTGGTAGGCCACAAGGCTAGCAACCTGCATCTAAAAGAAGAATACACTCCTTCTTTGACAGACCATGGTGAGCAGAGATTCAACCACAGTATGGCAAACAGGGGCCGTGCCCTTCGGCCACCTTTCAGTACTGCCTCAGCTGCCTCAGATTCCCTGAGCTTGATGACATCTATCAAGGGATAGCACGGCTTAGGCGGGGGTGGCCGTGCGTGTGTTTGTCTGCTGATCTGTTAGAGGACATGTGTGTTTGTTTTTGTTTGAGTGTGTTGTGTGTGTGTGTGTGTGTGTGTGTGTGTGTGTGTTGGAGTGATTGATGTTGGCAAACTGCAATTAAGCATAAGTCCACAATCAGTCAAGCGGTGCTCTGTATTTGATTACTGACTAAAATACACACTAAACTTTAATAGTGCCTGTAATCCCTTTAGGCTAAGGCCAGTTGCAGGGACGCAGGCAGGTTGAGTGTGTGAGTTTGTGTACCTGTATAGGTGGTGGTAGGTGCTATCGATCGATATCGATCTTTATATTTTACTTTGCTGAATAAAACTAAAACATAAACCACAAAATATTTGCGCGGCTCCTTTTGGTTGTGTTTGCACAAATTATTGTCATCTCTGTCGAATATTCTATAAAAGATATTTCGGTTAATTGATTAACCAAAATAAAAAACATTATATGAAAAAATTATTATATATATACAGTGCATCCGGAAAGTATTCATACCCCTTCACTTTTTCCACATTTTATTATGTTACAACCTAATTCCAAAATGGATTAAATAAAAAAAAATCCTCAACATTCTACACAAAATACCGCATAATGACAAAGTGAAAAAAGTTTTTTTTTAATTTTTTGCAAATATATTAAAAATTAAAAAATTAAATATCACATGTACATAAGTATTCACACCCTTTACTCAATACATTGTTGAAGCACCTTTGGCAGCAATTACGGCCTCAAGTCTTCTTGAGTATGATGCTACAAGCTTGCCACACCTATTTTGGGGCAGTTTCTCCAATTCTTCTTTGCAGATCGTCTCAAGCTCCATCAGGTTGGATGGGGAGCGTCGGTGCACAGCCATTTTCAGATCTCTCCAAAGATGTTCAATCGGGTTCAAGTCTGGGCTCTGGCTGGGACACTCAGGGACATTCACAGACTTGTCCCAAAGCCACTCTTTTGTTATCTTGGCTGTGTGCTTAGGGTCGTTGTCCTGTTGGAAGGTCAACCTTCACCCCAGTCTGAGGTCCAGAACGCTCTGGAGCAGGTTTTCATCAAGGATCTCTCTGTACATTGCTGTATTCATCTTTCCCTTGATCCTGACTAGTCTCCCAGTTCCTGCCGCTGAAAAACACCCCCACAGCATGATGCTGCCACCACCATGCTTCACTGTAGGGATGGTATTGGCCAGGTGATGAGCAGTGCCTGGTTTCCTCCAGACATGACGCTTGGCATTCAGGCCAAAGCGTTCAATCTTGGTTTAATCAGACCAGAGAATTTTGTTTCTCATGGTCTGAGAGTCCTATAGGTGTCTTTTGGCAAACTCCATGCGGGCTGTCATGTGCCTTTTACTGAGGAGTGGCTTCCATCTGGTCACTCTACCATAAAGGCCTGATTGGTGGAGTGCAGCAGAGATGGTTGTCCTTCTGGAAGGTTCTCCCATCTCCACAGAGGAACACTGGAGCTCTGTCAGAGTGACACTCGGGTTCTTGGTCACCTCCCTGACCAAGGCCCTTCTCCCCGATTGATCAGTTTGGCCGGGCGGCCAGCTCTAGGAAGAGTCCTGGTGGTTCCAAACGGAGACCACTGTGCTCGTTGGGACCTTCAATGCTGCAAACATTTTTTTGTACCCTTCCCCAGATCTGTGCCTCGATACAATCCTGTCTCGGAGGTCTACAGACAATTCCTTGGACTTCATAACTTGGTTTGTGCTCTGACATGCACTGTCAACTGTGGGACCTTATATAAACAGGTGTGTGCCTTTCCAAATCATGTCCAATCAATTGAATTTACCACAGGTGGACTCCAATCAAGTTGTAGAAACATCTCAAGGATGATCAGTGGAAACGGGATGCACCTGAGCTCAATTTTGAGTGTCACAGCAAAGGGTGTGAATACTTATGTACATGTGATTTTTTTTTTTTTTTTTTTTTTTACATTTACAAAAAATAAAAATAAACTTCTTTCACTTGGTCATTATGCGGTATTGTATGTAGAATGTTGAGAATTTTTTTTATTTAATCCATTTTGGAATTAGGCTGTAACATAATAAAATGTAGAAAAAGTGAAGGGGTATGAATACTTTCCGGATGCACTGTAGATCAGCATGCTCCCCCTGGGGATGTCCAAACGTCCTGCTATATGCATTTCCACAAACGCACCTCCTCCCGGCTACACTCGAGTGAGAGAGAGAGGGAAACCATACTCTAAAACTGGTTGCTCCTTGCTGGCAGCGAGTCTGGTTAGCAGAAATAATCAGACTTCTGAATGGGGAACACTGGCCCCTCACAGGGATCTGTTATCAAAGGCTCTAGGGTGAGTGTGGCATCATCCATGGCTGGAAATTTGGAGGCTTTTGGCTTGGCCCATTAAAGGTCCAGGTTGAGTATGGAGGGGCTGCCTCATAATGCAATTGCCAGTTTTTGTCTTGAAGAGCTGGGTCATTGTGGGGTGAAAGGTTGCCAACACAGGGTTATACCCAGGGGGAGGGCAGGGTTCCCCACTTGTTGGCCAATCCTTTCTACCAAAAGGCGTGTATAGAGCTTCAAGCGAATGGCTTGGAAAAAAAATTCCTCAACATTCTACACACAATACCGCATAATGACAAAGTGAAAAAGGTTTTTTTAGAATTTTTTGCAAACGTATTAAAAATAAAATATCACATGTACATAAGTATTCACACCCTTTACTCAATACATTGTTGAAGCACCTTTGGCAGCAATTACAGCCTCAAGTCTTCTAGAGTATGATGCTACAAGCTTGCCACACCTATTTTGGGGCAGTTTCTCCAATTCTTCTTTGCAGATCGTCTCAAGCTCCATCAGGTTGGATGGGGAGCGTCGGTGCACAGCCATTTTCAGATCTCTCCAAAGATGTTCAATCGGGTTCAAGTCTGGGCTCTGGCTGGGCCACTAAGGGACATTCACAGACTTGTCCCAAAGCCACTCCTTTGTTATCTTGGCTGTGTGCTTAGGGTCGTTGTGCTGTTGGAAGGTCAACCTTCGCCCCAGTCTGAGGTCCAGAACACTCTGGAGCAGGTTTTCATCAAGGATCTCTCTGTACATTGCTGCATTCATCTTTCCCTTGATCCTGATTAGTCTCCAAGTTCCTGCTGCTGAAAAACACCCCCACAGCATGATGCTGCCACCACCATGCTTCACTGTAGGGATGGTATTGGCCATGTGATGAGCAGTGCCTGGTTTCCTCCAGACATGACGCTTGGCATTCAGGCCAAAGAGTTCAATCTTGGTTTCATCCGACCAGAGAATTTTGTTTCTCATGGTCTTCAACAATGGGTGAAGAGTTTGTGCTCTGACATGCACTGTCAACTGTGGGACCTTATATAAACAGGTGTGTGCCTTTCCAAATCATGTCCAATCAATTGAATTTACCACAGGTGGACTCCAATCAAGTTGTAGAAACATCTCAAGGATGATCAGTGGAAACGGGATGCACCTGAGCTCAATTTTGAGTGTCACAGCAAAGGGTGTAAATACTTGCTGCCAAAGTTGCTTCAACAACGTATTGAGTAAAGGGTGTGAATACTTATGTACATGTGATATTTTTATTTTTTATTTTTAATACATTTGCAAAAAATTCAAAAAAACCTTTTTCACTTTGTCATTATGCGGTATTGTGTGTAGAATGTTGAGGAATTTTTTTTATTTAATCCATTTTGGAATTAGGCTGTAACATAATAAAATGTGGAAAAAGTGAAGGGGTATGAATACTTTCCGGATGCACTGTATATATATATATATATATATATATATATATATATGTTTGTTTTTCTTTTTTTTCTTTTCGCTATAGCGCACTTGTAATGTAGCCGGAAGGGCTTCCGTGATCTGGCCTTCGCTAAATAAACATATTCCTTTTCCAATTTCTGAACATTTCTTACTCGGACACATCTGGACAGATTTGGACAGATTTTCTTTGATCTCTGAGCGGACAGTCGGCGCTATAAAGCGCATGTGTTCGTATCGGTGATCCAGCGCACTAGCATAGAGCGCTCTCGTGCCTTTAGTTGGCGCTGCCTGCAAGTTTAAACTACTCGATGTGGAAAGCAGGGAAAATGTATCTAATGCATTGAAATTGTGCTTTTTCTTTCTACTTTTTACATATTTCAATGGCATTGGTGTACACGTTATAAACAATATGTAATCAAAATCGCTAATGAATAATATTTAAATTAACTTTAGGCAAAAATATAAATTAAATAACTGCAGCTATATTCGAATACCCACATCATTTCGAATAATCGAATATTCGAATAACCGTGCCCATCCCTACTCCCTAGGTCTACAGAGCAGATTGAAGGATAAAGAAAAGCCAGGTGTTCGTTCTCCAGCGGGATCAGGGGGACTCTCAAAAGCTTTCTGTTGACCTCTTGATCTCTGGACTCTTCTCAATACTCCTTAGAGTAGATGGCCCTAACAGAGGACCCATGGGCGTGGCTAAACATGAAAATGCATAGACTGCAGTCTTTAGAAAGTGCTATTGATGAGACACCATGGATGCAATATTCGGAGGTCCCCTTAAAGGGAGGAATCGCCAAATCCCTAAGAAAGAGTTTGCTCCGTGGCCTAGGCCAAGTCTATCGGTAAAGAAACTGACATTGTTGAGTTTTGTCTCAGTCAATCCTATGGTCCTCCAGGAGCCTTGACCCTTCAGGCGTCATCTTGCTTGAATGCATTGAAAGACTTTTGAGGGCTATGAATGGACCCTTTGTTTGAATTCATATGGCTGCTTGCTTTCAAGCAATTGATTAATGCTGCACATATTTTTTACTGCGGATGAATCATCAGAAAATCTAAAAGCAATCGACTGTAACTATCCACCACCCGTTTATACAGTATTCTGGGCAAGAGCTTATCAACATTTTTCATATAAAGTTATAAATATTGTTTGCTAAATTTGTATGCTTTGTAAAAACTCCTTGACTATGTGTAGATTATGGTGCATTAACATACAAGTGAAAATACCCCACCATCAGCATTCTTCGGTTTTTCAAATTTGTCACCTGTTTTTATGACGAAGCAATGTAATTATTAGTCTGCAATACTGACTCTTTGGCTAGCAACAAAACTTTTCTTCAGCAAGCATCATTATTTGAGATGTGTACATTGTGTCTGTTCAATATTAACAATGGGTAGATCTCCTTGTTTTTTTGAAAATAGAAATATTACTGAAGTTAAATGAAAGACTTGATTACATTCAAAAACATTTACTTTATCACAAAAAGCACTTTTGAAACCACAAAGCACAATTCAGAAGCGACCCAGGATCCTAAGCCACAGGAGGCCATGGGCAATCATTTTGATTGACAGTCCAAACAACAGTCTGACAGTAGCAGAACCCCACAGACCTAATGAGTGTGGCTATCGCTGCCCACTGCCTCTAACCTTTGACAAGTGTGCGTGAGTCTGTTTCTGTTGGGGACTGCGTGTGTGTGGGCACCTTCTTGCCATTCGTGTCTCCAAGCAGTGTTAGAGTGTGTTCACATTTGCACATCTGCACTACTTTTGTAGTTCATCAGAGCAGCAATGCAGAAATGGCCGCCCCTCGACCATCTCGCATTGCCCGAGACCAGCACTGTCACGTTGTGCCATTAGGATCACCTCACCTTTCTTCTACACTTCCATCGAAGAATGCTGTCCTTCTATCGTGGACTGGGTCTTTTCTCCGGGTCAGAACAGAGATGTGACATCTGAGCCCCCATCAGTTTCATGATTGGTTCAGTGGTTCAGTCCAGGACGATGTCAGCTGTATCCTCCCACAGCCTACAGCTTTAGCACACACAGCTGTCTAAATTCAACGTGCCATTAACTGAGGGCAGCTATGGGAAGAGGCATCTGGGACTATCACGGATAACGTGTGTGTGAGTGTGTGTGTGTCTGATTCAAAGTGCAAATGTAAGGATGAAGGGCTTACAACTTCTTGATATGTGTAAATGCATTTAATAAACTCTTTATCAATTTTCATAGATTATCAATAAATTCATTAATTAATATTATATTTGATCAACTTGATTAAGAGTCAAATTAAACTATGAATGGAGAACTACCCGCGATTTAGCTATAAGCAAGACTCAGTGGTTTAAATCTTCATAATTATCTCAATTCTGAAGAAAATTCTATGGGCTGACGAACACGAAGCGACACAGCTGGGTTTACATGCAAAACAATTATATTTATTTACTGATCTAAGAAAGCAGGATAATGGCAGTAAGACAAAGAATTAATACATGATAATACTAAAAAACTAAAGTGGTTAGTAGGTAGTTAACACTAGGCCTGTTAAAATTTGAGAGCGTGTTCCTTTGTCTGAAGTGGCTTGAGCAGACCGCATGGTCCAGGACAAGGGCATGATTATTTAATCCATGGTAAGAAATGAGGCCTCCTGACTTACTGTGGACATTTAAAAGCAACGCGTATTCATCCCGTGGGGGTTTTATATTCCTTTATAAAGAGGGTTGTCCTGGGAAAAGTGTCATTGTCATTGAGTGGTGGTGATTGGCTGTGCACTTGATGCTCGGTTACCCTACACAAACTTCACAGACTGTAAATCCATGAGTTCAAGGCCAGTCCTCTCTGCTTGAAGAAGTGGGAGTTGTTGCGGCTTTTCATGTACCTAGCAAAGCTAATCAAACCAGGTTCAAACCAGCTCTGGTGCGCTCACATGCCTTTGACCTCCTACACAGGGGAGCTATTCCCAAGTGGGGTGGTCCAGTATGGCAACTCAGACATCTACCATTCAAAAACGAACGCTTCATGTGTTTGATTCACATGTTTTGTTCCAAGCAACCCCTGCTATGTGTTTAAATGTGTGTGTGTGTATGTGTATGTGTCTGTGTATGTGTGATCATATAGAGAAAGAGGCTGACACCCTGGTATATTTACAATTACCACAGTACACTGCCACTGTATAATCAAGAAAATCATTTGAGTGTGTATTGGTGCATCGTGGGTGAGCTTGTGCCCAGCTATTCACTCTGACAGTTGGTTCCTCCAGAAATATGTATTCTGGATTGTTGTGGCCATACTTGTGCATATTCCTCCCGGTGTGTGCTGTGTAATGGTGTCGAGTCGCATCACATTGACTAGACCACAAGACCATCAATACGAGCGCATAACACAAACACACACACACACACACACACACACACACACACACACACACACACACACACACACACACAGCCACCTGCCACAGTATCTGGCATCCCACGGGGACAGGCATGTGGCGTGAAGCGTGTGGCGTGTAAAATGCAGTGTGCGAGTGTTGCTGACACGCTCATGAAACACTGTTAAACAGTTGCGTGAAAGCAGAACCGAAATGCCCACTCCAAGTCCGAACAACGCCTCTGGTTTGGGTGCCGACAGATAAACAGTTGGCCCTTTTCCAGCTTCCCATTGGCCATTAGGGACACGACCATGACATCATCACCAGTATCCAACAGACAATTTACGGTTTTAATATCGAATAAACAATGAAGCGTGCTGGGAGAGGTTGTGACAGAGGTGCAGTCTGTGAATGGGACGCTGAACGGGTCCCATGACCTATGTTCTCCCAACTTCCTGTTTCGATGAGTCATTCAAAATAGATTGCTGGCATGGTTTAAATGATTGCCAGTATTATCCGTTTAGAAAATCCATTTAAAACCTTTTATAGAAAAGGAGGTCTTCAGATCGTAACCCCCTTCTCCAAGTCAATTGTGATAGCCTCAGTCTTTCCAATCATACAGTAAAGGGCCTTTATGGAATTCATTTTTTAATTGCAGTCCAAGAGGACAGTTTTTGCCGATGTGCAAGTGAAGCAAAGATGGCAGATGAGCGCCCAGGCTGGCATGGTTCAGTTCAGTTCAGCTCTGCTCAGTGTGAAAAAACCAGTACACCGTGGGCTTGTGCCATGGTTTCGCTAAGACCCCACTGTTTGAAGAGCTTACTGCAAGCGAGCCTTCATCTCCTAATGTTATATCTAATTAATTTCACGAGCTCCCGTTTATTTTCTGCATGATTCGCTGTAAAAGAGGTATCGGCGTGAGCCTTAAAACTCCTATATAACCGAGAGATTTATATTGATTTTCCAGTCATTTGGGCCCAACTTGACTTGGTGCCAAAGTGTGAGTGTGTTTCCGATTTGGACGGTAGTAGGCATTTGATTACCAAGCTGACATTGACTATTTATCACGCTAAGTGGTTTTGGGACTGAAGTACACACACATATCTACATTTTCTCTTTCTCCCACCCATGCAATCCAGTTGAACAGCGTACCTTCTCCTTCATTCTGGCATTTCTGTACGCACAACACACACACACACACGCACCGCAGCACTTCAGTAACACATCAGGTTTACATCACGCAACATACTTTCCTTTAGATGTGTGAGGGTTAAAGTACATTTTTATCCCGGGTTTCAATTCCAGGTGCGCTTTTAAGTTGGATTGTTGATCGATTTTGGAATAGCCTGCTGAGATTACATCTTTTTCCACTATAGGAAGAATTGATGCTCTGTAATATATAGGGTTCTTAGTGTCCCTGATGGGATTGGAATTGTGGGAATGTGTGTGTGTGTGTGTGTGTGTGTGTGCGCGGTCATCCCAAAAGCCAGATCAAAGAGAGCAATATTTCACTTGTGAAATATTTCACTCCAAATGTGGCTGAAAACAATGTGGATATATTTGTCTGTCTGTGTAAAACCACCAGCACACTGAAATCTCTGTGTGTGTGACCAATGTGTGAGAGGAGAGTCTCTTATCTCAGTGGGGATTTCAAGGGTCATCGGCCGGGCTTCCCTACTAATCGCATACACTCATTAGCAGCAAAGCCCCCCCCTCCACACACACCCACCTACTTTCATTAACTACCATCAGATCTCCTTTTTTCTCTGCTAGATAATGAAGAGGCTTGAGAATGAACAGTGAGAGAAGAGGAGGGGGAGGAAGGCATTGAGGGAGGGAACAGCAGGAATGCGATGAAACAGTGAGATAAAAGCTGAAACAAAGCACTAAAGTGGTGTTGCACTGTTGACGTGGCAGATTAGTGAAAATGTAAAACATAGCCAGGTAATTCTCTTTCCAAACGGTCATCAGGCTGGACTGTTGGTTTCACTTTTACTCTGTGCCACCCTGGAGGGAAAAGTCTTATTCCACATGGTGATCAGGCTTGAAGGGCTGGGGGTTTAAACCTGGTGGGAGTGACGGGGGCAGAACAACCATGCCTGTACAGCGCCGTTTGGAACCATGGAACGGAGATTTGACGTGATGCTCCATTTTCCTCTGTTTGCCCCGGACACTTCGGCTTAGATTTATCAAAGATCTCACAGACACACACACAAGCAGTGCACTTGGCTGGCATCACATGCCCATCTAACCCTCTCCCTCTGACTTTCTCTCTCTCTCTCTCTCTTTCAATCTCACACCCTTCCCCCCATCATCTATTTTCCATTCATGCACACCTTGTTTACTGCCACCTCCTTTCTCTCCATCCTCATTTCATGCTCATCTATGAAATTAAATTGTAATGTGAAACTATAAAAAAACAATGCGTTGTAAGCCGAGTTATTTTCGACAGAGTGCAGCCTTATTGATGAGAAGGGGATTGACAGGCCTGCTGAGGAGGTGTGAATAATCAAAAGGTGGGAAGTTACAGAATATGGAGTGCTCTGTCAGACGATATCCCCAAACCAAACAGTCTATCGGGGCAAGTTCTTTTGAGGGATTAGAGTTACTATGCATGAGCACACTTGTGTTTGCGTGTGTCACTAAACGGGCACTGATTGTGCGCTACTGACTAACATTTTTAAATCCTGTCTCAACACTCACTTGTTTTCCTTAACTTACCCTCAGTTTGCTCATTTTGTAGTGTCCTTGAGTTATTCAAAATATACATATGAATCCCATGTATCATTATTGGTGTTAAGGGAGGGAGAGAGACTGAGTCAAGAGAGAGAGACTGAGTCAGAGAGACAGCGAGAGGAAGCGAGCGAGGTAGAAAGAGGGGGATGGGGGGGATGGGGGTGTGAGACTTCTCCGCTGTGCCGCATGCCTCTTACTACCTCCGAGCACCGGCAGAGATGCAGCCATCCTGTCAAGAACAGCGGAACTAAAGGACAAAATAGACAAGTGCCTTGTCAAAATCACACACGGCGAGAGAGAGAGAGAGAGAGAGAGAGAGAGAGAGAGAGAGAGAGAGAGAGAGAGAGAGAGAGAGCACAGAGGGGAGGAATCTGGGTTGGATGCACATTAGCGGGCAAACATCAGCATCGGCAGTTGCGAGCACGGGAGTGCCAGAAAGGGAGACCGACCGACGAGTACAGGAAAAGAAAAGAGAGAGTTAGAGAGTGAGTGGAGGAGAGAGAGGGAAAAGTGCTGATTACCGAGGGATAACAGTGCACCCTGCATGGTCCTGAGGGACTATCCTCCCTCCTTCGTTCTTCTCTCCCCCTCCCTCTTTTGAGCCCTCCTCTGACCCTATACCCTCCTCCTCCTCCTCTCTCTGTGGTAAGAGAGGGAGACTCGCGGAACCTTGACCAGAATCCTCTCTGCGTCCATCTGGAACCCCTCCAGCACCTCCGGAATCCTGCTTGGCAATCCTGCGCTGGGCTCCCTGGCTACGCCGCTCTCTGCAGACTGCCGTCGAGACGTTCCCTGAGCCGCGCCGGGGAAGGGAAGACAACAGAGAGCAGTGCCAGGAGAGGCGGACCGAGAAGTTTGGTCTCTCTCTTCTAAACGCTGAAGAAGCTTCCCTTTGTCTTTGTGGACAAACACAGTCCCCGCGAGGAACAACTCACTGAAACACAAAGACAAGCTGAGGAGCCTGGCTTGACAGGCGCATTGCTGTCGGCTGCGTCCTGGGAAAGTAGGGGGTCGTCACTCAAGACGGTTTAATCCAAGATAGCGTCTTTGCTGCGCAAAAGTGAACCCAGACATAAGAAGATTTGGGGAGATCTGTCTCTTTTGCCTCTCCTACCACTATTTTTGTCTCTCCCCCTTCATTGATACTTCAGTGGCAGGCTCCTCCTCTGTCCCGGTGCAGCCATGCAGGTGTCCATTGCCTGCACAGACCACAACCTGAAGAGGGGCAATGGGGACCACAGCAAGAACGCCACCAGCCCCAACGTGGTCAACGCGGCCAGGGCCAAGTTTCGCACCGTGGCCATCATTGCCCGGAGCTTTGGAGCCTTCACACCACGCCACCACATATCCCTGAAAGAGTCGACAGGGAAACACACAGGCATGAAGTACAGGTGTGTGTGTGTGTGTAGTATTTAAGTGTTTGCTCTATGACTGAGAATGTGAAACGCTTTGAGTCTTCCAGAGGCTGTTCATTTGGAACTATGATTGGTTTCCAGTCTTGTTTGTTTACACTCTCACTCAAGGCGTCACTTTCGTTATTAATGTCATCTGTCTACTGCAAAAGGAAATCCTCTCCATTCCATCCACAGTTGTTCCCCATCGTCCTCTGATGTCTTTCTCCTCTCTACTTCTCATCTGTCCATCTTCTCGTCTTCTCTTGTATGGTTTGAAGAATAAACCCATGTCTATTGGATTAGGGTCCTGCTGTGGGAATTGACCCCAGCAGGGCTGCTGCTCCGCTGGCATCTCTGGCTGATTTAAGCCTAGGGCTGGAACTAGAGCCATCCAGTTTAAGGGAAAGAAGGCAATTCTGTTTGTGAGAAGAAGGCAATCCTTCAAAGTAGTTTGTGAATGAATGTGTATGAAGAAGGCTTCAGTGGCCAAACACACAGATTTCTTGTAATCAATAATGTACTCAGTAATATGTACAAGCTAATGGATAAATTGTGAGAAAAGTGTGTTCGGAAGACACGTGAAAAGCATGTAATCTCTTTCTGGTGTGTGTGTGTGTGTGGGGGGGGGGGGGGTTTGATTGATTAAAAAGCAGAGAAACACTAAAACAGAGGCCGTGTCAGAGCTGAGCTGCAACTCCTGAAGGCAGCTGGAGTCTCTTACGACTGCGAGCTGTCATTACACCTGCACCATGATGGACATCCTCCCTGTGTGTGTGTTTGTGCGTGCTAATCGTTCACACACACACACACACACACACACACACACACACACACACACAACCATGCCTTAAGGCTCAGCTGTTGGCACTCTCTCACAGGGGCAGAAGAAGTGCAATAGGCAGTGGATGGGAAGTGTAAAATGGGCTCTGGTTGCAGCTCCTTACTGACACTGGACTTGACAGTGAATGGATCACTCAGTGCGGCATTGTGTCCTGCTGACAGTCACACCCAAAGGGTTAAGACACAGCCTGAAGTCTCTTTTACTGCCTTTTGTCTCCCTTGTTCCCAGTCTGTCTTTCTGGCTTTTGTCTCCCTTGTTCCCAGTCTCTTGCTCCCTCTTTTCCTAATAGTCAAGTCCAGAAAAGTGCAAAAGAGAGTGTGGTTTGTTTGTGTTCGAAGAAATGACCAAATCTTGATATTTAGTAACATTGACATTGTTAAATAATTTTATATTTTGATAAAATGTATGAGTTGGTCTGCCAAACAATTTCCAAGAGGAGGAAAAGTGGTGGTCGTCGGGTTTTATTTTAGACCTTTACACACATACAGTACAGTATTACTCAGAGACCACCTACTGAGGCGTCCTCTGAAAGCCAAGTGGGCTTCCTTTTCTTGTTCCTATGCTCTCTCTCTGTAGATGTTTAGAAAACTATGAATTTGTTAACCTTTAAGGCAGTTTGAGCAGAGAAGAATTGTTGATAGACAATTAAACCTTTCTTCCAACCTCATGCTTCCAAACTGACCTGTCTTCTGTAATATTGTTGATCTGTGCCCATAAAAGCATTTCCAATGTAAATGGGATCATTGGGTTATTTCAGGAAATTGTTCTTACACACACACACACACACACCAAATGTTTCAGTGTTCTGAACAACCTTTCTTTCCGATAGCTTTGGATACATGTATCGAGGAAGTTAATCTGTTTTGCTGCTGCACATTAGCGCTCCACTACTACTCCACTTCCTGGTTTAAATGTGACATCTGGTTGATTTGCTTCATTTACTTGAATGACTAACAGCTTTGTCCAAGTAACTATCGCCAGGGCAACTGCACAGTGATTCAGATGTTAATCAATGATCGGGTTGATTGGAACGGAATTGTTGATTGCCTCGAGTGCGTTTTCAAAGTGTGTGAGAGGAGAGCTCATTAGACGTTAATGGCCCATTGACAGGCACTTAAGTGCACATGTATCCGAGCGGGGAACTTGTCCCTCACATTTCCTGTGGACGGTCCTTAATGCAGGAGTCACTCGCTGTGTTTGAAATATACGTACAGTACATAGGTACATACATTTGACAAACAATTTGTATGCAGTATGTCAACGGTAGATAGTATGTGAAGTTTAAGTCTGGAAAAAGTTCCCTGATGACACACTATACTTGGGGAAATGTTGAGTACCCGATAGATCTTGCTAGACGATACTTCATGGTATCACTCAAATTGAGTGTTGTGTTTGATAGCTGTCTGTCTGTTCATTATTTGTTCGTTCTGTGTACTTAATTGGCAACCAATCTGTGCAAAGCGCTTTGAGTCATTGAGACAAACGCTCAAAACTAAATAAAATGAATTATTATTATTTCATGCCCCAAAATGCAATGCGGCTACTTCCTTGGGGCTTTGACGAAATTACAAAAATGCTGGTCAAAACTGGTCACATGTTCCAGTTGAGTAAACTACCAATATGAGTGAATCTTTGGAAAAACAATAATTCGGTTTAAGTAGTCAGTATACAGTAAGTACATAGTAGATAGTATTTAAATGGGTGATTCCGAACCACTGTTTCCGTATTTGTATTGAATCAAAGCTTTAGCTTTTCCAGGTCCACCTAAATCACATCCATTATCACTAAACAAACATTTTCACTTATTTAGATTAGACTCTAATTGATTTGACTTTACTTCTTTGGACAGTGTTCCAAATGTTCGATCCAACTATGTTGAACTTTGGGCGCTGCGCGTTGTGATGAATACCCGCGTGGCCAATAGAAATGCACAGAAAGAAAAATTAAGGAAAAGCTAATCATCTGCGTAACTGATTTTCCAGAAATATATAATACAAATTATTATATATTTCTATTGTTATTATAAATAACATTGTATCGCAACCTCGATCATCTTTTGTTGATGCGCTAAACCCATCGGAGAGCGCAGCGCAAACCGCGTTCTGTGTGACAGCCCCTTAAGCCGCATAAACATGATCAGCGTTAAAACATGCGCTGCGCTGGCTGTGCCATTGTTTCCAATGGAGTTGAGCGTTGGCGCCCAACTTGGCTCTACCCTCGGTGTCGCGCGGCGCCCGAAATTGTCACTTTGCGCTGCACTCAAAGTTCAAATTATTTTTTACTTTATTTTAACTTTAGCGCAACCAATGAGATTGCAGCTGTGTGTGACGTAGCCAGAAAGATTCTGATACTAGCTTGCTGCCCCGCCCCCAGTTGAAGCTCTTTTTTTTACCTCATTGTGTTAAATTAAGGTTTATTAAAAATAGCCGTTTATGTACGTTGCTCTAACAGGCAGATACAGTGACAGGTGCTGTGCATAATCTGCAAACGTTAGTTTAGCAGCAGTAAATCTCATCATGTTGATGATGATGATGTATATCTGCGCTGCACTTTGAATGTGGTGTCCGCACTATGCTCTGCGCCCTACCTCGTGGCAGATGAAGCGCACATTTCTTATCATGTGACGTACAATGCACACCAAAAGCGGCGGTCGCCTGTTCTCGCTTGGTTCACCCCAATTGCATCGCCTCGTCAACCAGGCTGCGAGCTAGTGGGCGTTTCTAATAAATTTGACAGGCAGCAGCAAGGTAATGCCATGCACAAGCAAGTTTGTCCAATCATTGTAATCTGTCAAGGATATATATTCACGTTTGTAATGACTGTTTTTATTATTACATTACATTATTTCAGACATTACATTTCTCCATATTTCTCTCCATCCAGTAAGTAGTGTTGTGTTGGCTTTGTGCAGCGCTTTTTCATGTGCAGAGGTGACTTTTCCAACCGCTCCTTCGTTTTGGCTCGCTTCGCCACCGGTCTTGAGATGACGGTCGCCTTCCCAGCATGCCCCTCCATTGAAAATGAATGGTGAGCGTCGATTTGCCGTACGACGCCGCTTTTGGTGTGCATTGTATGTGAAGGCAGCTTTATCCCGGCACAGCCAGTGATGTAAAGAAGTAGCGAGGTGCAGAGGAGAAACACTTGCAGGAACAGTCAAATGAAGAGGTGGAGCATAGGGATGGAGACAGGGGAGAGGAAGAGGAGAAGAGGTGCTGTGCTTAACTCATAATAAATCATATTCATAAATCAGAGTGGATCCATCCCAGCAGTAATGTGTGAGGTAGGGCTGTGCGATAAGACGATATTTATCGTTTGACGATAGGAAAAGTATCGTAGTATAATGCTCTATCATTTATTTCATTGCGTTGCAACTCACTCTTTACTGCAATATTTTTTCGTAATTTGAACGACACTTTGCGTTTTCACAAGGCACGCAAAAAACTGTTGAGTGCTCAAAATCTAAACAAACCCCAGACTCAGATGTTAAAAGAGGCGTTGGCACACCATATAGTCGCGAAAATGGAAGTTACTTATTGACTGCCATTGCAACATGCATCTGCATAGATATATGACCTCAATATACACGGTCAAGAAACGAGAGTTTCGTGATTCAGCAAGACCAGGTAAACATTTTGAAGCATTGTTGCCAAATATCTATTATTAATGTTTGCTTGCTAGCTAGCAAACGTTATTCGAAAATGCCAAGTCGGATCAATAGTTTTGGGTCTAGAGAATGAGAACCCCCTTGTTTGATCCGATTGAGAGGACAGTGGTGCATTGTTTGGAGTATGCGACTCACCAGAAAAGAGACTGTCACCTGCACAATTCTACTATATACTCGCACAATTTGGTTTCGCTGTCAAAGAAAAAGCATCTCCACAGAAGGCAGCTGGGATAAGATATTTCTGCCTGGGTCTGCAACACCTCTATTCACCCTCTGTCTGAAGTGCACCGTTTTAGCTTCTGTCACTTTAAGGCCCCCCTCCCGACGAGCCCAGTCTACTCTGATTGGTGAGCTGGCCAAACAAAGGGAATTTGCCTTCGCACTGACAAAAACAGCGTTTTCTCGACATGGCGAAACCACTATCCAAAATTCCCAGCCTCCACTCTGACTGCCTCTGTTTGAGGGCGTGCCAAACTAGCCGCCAGGTGGGCATTATGCAAATGTTTGACTTAGTGATGATAAGTTACGGAAGAAAACGCCGTCTACAGATGAGGCGTTTCAGGCAGTTCAGGAGCAGTGCTTTCTGTGAGAGAGAGTAGTTCCCTTTAGGCGTGGAATATGGGCTTTGTAAATTTTCAGACCTTTCACAAAAAGCTATATAACATACTAAAGGAAAGGGAAAAACCCAAAAAGCATAATAGGTCCCCTTTAATGTTATGCCTGTATTCACTCACATTCTACTGTTAAAAAGTATTATAGCTGTGCTTGGTTTTGACATTTTTTCAAAATTCACACAAGCCTATATTTACGTTGTTTGCAACTATAGTTGAAACTGTTGTTTTCTAGTTAAATTGTTAATATTTATTTATTGGAAAATGTGTATAAGTTCTAAATAAAAGAAAATTTATAAAAAAGGGTAAGTACCTTTAAAAAAAAAAAAAAAAAATACCTGCCACATCCTCCTACCTGTGCCCTGACCAGTCACTGCCAATTCAACTGGAGTCGGTCTATGTGTCCTATGTGTGTGAACAAGTCTGTCGTAATATGTTGGGTGAGCAAGTCTGGCGCAAATTGGCAGCCGTGGTATCACTCAGACTGAGTGTTGTGTTTGATAGCTGTCGGTCCACTCGTAGTTCGTTCTGTGTTATTAATTGGCGACCAATTTGAATAAAGCGCTTTGATTATCTAGAAAAGCGCCAAAAACGAAATAAAATGTATTATTATTATTATTTGTCAAGTATATATAATATTATACAGTATATACTATAATATATAATAATATAATATATAATATTTATATAATGCAAAATGTAATAAGAAATATGCATTTCCATGTGGTTATTTTATATAAACTATTTATTCATTGAATTTACATAAAATTTGTGTGAAAGAACATGCACACATACACAGATAAACGAGCATGGACACATGCACATGAAGCCGTTCCTACAATTCATTCAGACTTATTTTTCAATTTCACTGGGGGTTTCTATGAAGTGGGTGTGTGCATTAGTGCCTCTGCAAAACAACACACCGAGTCAACTGTTACTAAGGGCTTTTTCCGCATGAAAGCCAGGTGACCTCGCCGGTTTGAAGACGGGGAAAGAGGTTAAACCGAAAGAAGAGAGCGAAGTAAAAACAATTACTTAAGGCCAGTGGGACAAAAACACAAATCAGGCTACTGGTGAGTGGGAAATGCACAGCTGACTAACACACAATCACCAAACTACTAAAGTACCTCCAATAACCTTGTTGGATTGATGACCAGCTGCAGAATTTCTTCATGCTATATTTTATATTTTGTATATTTCACACAGATGGGGGATATCCTTAGTACATGGGTAGCATCTTTTGAGTTGAGGTCAGCATGGATCTCAAACTGCTAACCCACGATGACGCTTTTTCCCCGGAGGGACGTTGGGCCCTCAAAGTATTCTGTCTGCAGTGGGTTGGGGTGATAACCCGTCACAAGAACTTTCTCTACCTTACGATCAACTCTTTGTTTGCCTCAAAATCAGAACTCACATGGCTAAGGCTGTTGATTTGGAAAGGCTGTACTTTAGCTGAAAAAGAAAAGGGAAACGTGCTAATGATTGAAACAGAGCCCGGTTGTGTTCTAGGCAGCTGCCACGCGACAGGCGAACAACAGCACTGTCACACGGACAATCTCTTCTTGTTGCCTTGGTTACTCGCCAAGTGTCCTTAACTTGTTATTGTGGTTATTCGATTTGGGAATGCACCTGGGGCGAGAGTTTGTGCTGATCCTGCTTGGTATCAATTTACGTCACCACTTTCAAAATGTCTACTATGGGATTCTCTACTTTGGCGTCTCCATTGGCGTCTCCATGTCTTTGTCTCAGAGAAAAGCTCATAGATTTGGTACATTCATTCACCCTGTAATAACTGCAGTAACAACCCATGTCTACATTGTATCAGACCTATATTCATGTATCTAGAGACGTTTGTTCTAATAATTATTTTCATAAGAACAATATTATTTGTAAATGCAAGCTTTTTGCAATAAAATCTAATTAATAAGCCAAATGTTATGTTATTCTGAGTGTTGCACTGTGTGACATAGTTAGCAAACTCTTACAAACGCTACTATAGTACACAGAGGACAACAGAACCAACATCGAGAGCCATACATACCCAACTTACTGGACAGTAAGAGTTAGCCACTCGCTACACATTAGGCTAGGGATCACTAGTTCAGGTAAGTTTTCCAAGCCCATCTAAAACAGGTAAAGCAAATATCAGCTCACAATGATGACCATAAAGCTCACCGTACTATCTAGTGCTTCCAGCTACTATCATTTCTCCCAAAACAGCAAATAAAGTGAATTTTGCTAAGAGTTATTCAGATCGATCTGGTTGAAATAATTTTCGTGCCTGCTTACATTGTTCGTTCAAGCCTTTCAGAGAAAAATAGCTTCACCCTCACTGCTGTGTCACCTCCCCTACCAAAGTGGTTTCTCCTTCCACTTGCTTTGTTAATGCCAGGTGTCAGGCTGCCACTTTTTGGCTCAACCTATGAAGGTACGTATGGTGTCATTGTGTTGTCAAGGTCCAGGTGTCATTCCAGCTCATCGGTAGCAGACGCATTAGAGCAATTCTGATAGAGTAGGATGAAACTGAGATCTTTGAGCTGTGACAGGAGCCAAGCACCGTGAGGTGTCGGTAATGGTGGGCCAGTGTCCTGCTCTACTCTGCCTGTCAGAGATATCACTGAGCACTTACACTGTATACACTCTCAGGTTAACATTCTACAAATAAGTTACGAGAATTTTTCCTCACGTAAAAACGGCGAAGTGGAAATCTGTTACAATGCTGTTGAAACCAAACTTATAAATAGAATAAACTAGGATAGAAACCTCTGTTCCACAAACAGCTGTGCAATTTCCTGTGTGGCCAATCAAATCTCTGTTGAGGACATTCTTTTCTGTGAACTGTCTAGTTTGCTTTGTGCTGGCAATTGTAATTTTTTTAGTACAGAGATCTTGTTAATACTAACTTTCGTTCTCTGTCAGCAACAAGCTCCAATCATTTAATTGTATTAGAATGTTTCTTTGCGACTGCTGTAATCAGCTACCAATTTCACGCAGATTAATTTGGCTGAAATAATGTTTGTGTATCCCAAGGTTATAGATAGTTTCACAGACTTTGAAAGAGGAAACCTGCTTTTATCATTGATCTTTTGAGCTCCCGCTTTTCAATTTGTAAATAAGAATCTGAATTGAAATAAGGCACATCTATTCGATGGTGCATGTAAAAAACAACTGAGTATTTGACTATGACATAAATGGCCAGATGTGTACAGTAGTGTTGCATTGTTAATGCATATATGCCCAAGGCACCTTCACAATGCCATAGCAATCTGTAACAGCAATGTTTGGTTATTGAAGATGGTTTCGGAGCTTGCACATACAATTTACAGGTGGAGTTTGTTTTGTGTGAAGCTGAATAGCAAGATAAAATAAACCAACGGCTCCAAATTCTAAAGCCACGAGAGGGCTTAAAGATATTTTTTTGTCTGAAATTTGAGTAAGATCCGTATTTAGATCTTTACGCATCAAATTCATGCAATCAGAAACCATTGAGGGATTCTTAAGGTGCGAACAACACTTCTCATGACCAGCATGCATTCTAAGCTCTCATTGTGCAGGAAGGAAAACTTTGTCGTACATTGAGCTAAGCCACCAGTTGTTTCCACAGAGGGCTATGCACTAAGAGAGCTCGATACATCTCACTTAAATAAAGTTTATGTTCAAACAGAGGGGCAGAGGAGTTCTTGATTGTACTTACCTGAGTATAAAGCACACCAGAAATCAGAGGCAAGAGTCCAGGCGCATGGGCAAATTATTCTGACCAAAATCCTGTCAAGACATTTCGACGGGGACCTGAAATTATAACTAGTAAAAATATATAGAAAAAGTCCAGCAACAGTTGATGTGCAGCCAGGAAATAGGTCCCCATAGAACAATTTTCCAAAAAGCAGAAGATGGAAATGTTATGGTTGCCTGACAAACTGTGATATGCCGCTGAAAGTGGCTACAAACCGTTCCATTACCATTCCCTCACCCATTACCATTCCCTTACCAGCCACTGCAATTAATTATCGCTCTCTTCTCTATCCATCCCTCCTTCAGTTTGTCTCTCGGTCTTACTGTCATTTAATTTCTCTGGAGGTTTCTGTCTTATAATAGATATAGAATAAGAAAAGTCTCCATCTTGCCTTGTCTACCCTCACTGTCTTATTGTTAGTGATCAACATAGCATGAGAACATCTCATTCATTTCAGATGAGTCATCATAATGATAGGTGCAGGGGGATTAGATGTGTGTAGGTGTGGCAAGGTTGTCAGCATAACTTGCAGTAAGTTTATTGATTTTGATGAAATTATCTGTAGCCAATGCAGATTTTCGTCTTTAATATCTGATGGGATCTGAAAGTATGGGTCTCTATCTGTGTGTGTGTGTGTGTGTGTGTGTGTGTGTGTGTGCGCTTAAAGCTATGGACAGACCGGAAAAACTGTACCAAAATAAACAAGACACGCACATATGCACAATCGAACACACACACACACACACACTCTTACGCCTCATTCCAAAAATAGTGGGGGTGCCACGTTATTTCACCTCGCCCTCGGTGTTGCTTTAGATAAGTGAGGTAGAAACGTGCTAATAATGCCCCAAGGCGGATGTTAGTACTGATCGCTAGTATCTTCACAGTGTATGTGTCTGTGCTCTATGTACTCCTCTGTTTGAGCCAAGGATGAGCAGACCTGATGCAATCCTAAAGCCATTTCTCATAGTGTACTTTGGAGTATGTTTGACCTAACAAACTATTACAGTTCTAAGTTTTGGGCGAAAGTATTGTGCATTTACATGAATGAGTGTGTCTCAATTGTCTGCTACATTTGTATGAGTACTTGTGTGATTGTGTTTGTCTGTGTCTGCGTGTGGTTTATGTGTTATAGTCTATTTAAGTGGGGTAATTGACTTGCGGTCTCCATGGAGATGTGAATTACTGTACTTGAACGATGGAAGCAAGAGGCTGTGTGGGAGAGAGCTGGCCTGGTGACACGTGTGATGTTTGTTTGTTTGTGTGTGTGTGTGTGTGTGTGTGTGTGTGTGTGTGTGTGTGTGTGTGTGTGTGTGTATGTCTATTGACAGTGCACAGACTTCGCCACACGTCTGATGTTAAACTGTCTACCTTTCTCAAATTCTTCTTCATCTTCATCCGCTTTGTCCGGGGTCGGGTCGCGGAGGTAGCAGTTCCAGCAGGGCATCCCAAACTTCCCTTTCCCGGGCCACATTAACCAGCTCTGACTGGGGGATTCCAAGGCGTTCCCAGGCCAGTGTGGAGATATAATCCCTCCACCTGGTCCTAGGTCTGCCCCGCGGCCTCCGCCCAGCTGGACTTGCCTGGAACTCCCCCTAGGGAGGCGGCCAGGTGGCATCCTTACTAGATGCCCGAACCACCTCAACTGGCTCCTTTCTACGCAAAGAAGCAGCGGCTCTACTCCGAGTCCCTCACGAATGGCTGAACTTCTCACCCTATCCCTAAGGGAGATGCCAGCCACCCTCCGGAGGAAACTCATTTCCGCCGCTTGTATCCGCGATCTCGTTCTTTCGGTCAAGACCCACCCTTCATGACCATAGGTGAGAGTAGGAACGAAGATAGACCGGTAGATTGAGAGCTTTGCCTTCTGGCTCAGCTCTCTCTTCGTCACAACGGTGCGATAAAGCGACTGCAACACCGCACCCGCTGCTCCAATTCTCCGGCCCATCTCTCGTTCCATTTTCCCCTCACTCGAGAACAAGACCCCGAGATACTTGAACTCCTTCACTTGGGGTAAAGACTCATTCCCTACTTCCCTACTACTTTCTCAAATGTATCTTTATATTTGTCCTGTGATCTTCCTGATCAATTTGACGGAATGAAATGAATTTGATGGATGGAGGAATTATATAGATTTTCCTTTAAGTTCTTATTTCTTTTGTCTAGCTCCCTCCCTGCCCCCACTTGTTCTATAGCAGTGTCATAATTCCTGGACTGTATGCCTATAGAGGAAACATGCTATTAACACTGCATACATCAGCATGGTTGGCCCTCAAACACTAGGCTAATTATAGCCCCCTTCCTCTATACCAGCTTTATCCCTTAAAGGACGACATGATTACTAATACTAAAAAGCATACTGAACATATATCATACTTGCTTACCCACTCAAACAAATGCTATTTCCATGTTTTATAGAAATACAAGCGTTAAATACATCTTTTTACTAGTTCTTTCAACGGATACTTGAGTAAAGTCATGTGACATGGCGTATGCTCGTGCTGAAGGTCTGGTTGGTAAGTTGTTTAAAGCAACTACAGGCAGGGTGAGATTTGTCAAATTTCATGGGGGGGGGGGGGGGGGGGTAAAATTCTATGGCAAGCGTTATATACAGCTGGACAGTGTAAGCAGTTTAGATAATCACAAAGTAGGCCTAGGCCTACAAGCAAGTATGACAATAATCCAGTCAATTAAGGTCCTGAAATTGCTTTAATTTGTTATTCTATATGTTTACGGAAAAACAAAATAGTAACAATTGGCAGCTAAATTATTAAACCGTATTATTCTACAGCGCACAATTATCTGTGACAGCTTACTTACATCAGTCCTTCTAGCCACAGTTGCTATTTTAGTGGAACAGTTTAAATAATCCCTCTTCCCAGGGGAAACGCGCTCGTGCTCTCGCTCTCTCCACCGGCTCGCGCGCATGCTGCTTCTTTGGAGCAGTGCGCACCTAAACTCGCTGAGAGCGACACACGTTCCAGGCCGTCTCAGTGCAGGAGCAGATTTATTATCAAGAGGAAATCCTTCCAATAAGGAATAGGGATGGTGTGGCCCGATTTGGCAGGGCCAGCGTAGATCTATTCGCATCGCGAGAAAACGTGCAATAGCCGAAGTTTTTCTCCATAATACAGTGCATCCGGAAAGTATTCATACCCCTTCACTTTTTCCACATTTTATTATGTTACAGCCTAATTCCAAAATGGATTAAATAAAAAAAAATCCTCAACATTCTACACACAATACCGCATAATGACAAAGTGAAAAAAGTTTTTTTGAATTTTTTGCAAATATATTAAAAATTAAATAATTAAATATCACATGTACATAAGTATTCACACCCTTTACTCAATACATTGTTGAAGCACCTTTGGCAGCAATTACAGCCTCAAGTCTTCTTGAGTATGATGCTACAAGCTTGCCACACCTATTTTGGGGCAGTTTCTCCAATTCTTCTTTGCAGATCGTCTCAAGCTCCATCAGGTTGGATGGGGAGCGTCGGTGCACAGCCATTTTCAGATCTCTCCAAAGATGTTCAATCGGGTTCAAGTCTGGGCTCTGGCTGGGACACTCAGGGACATTCACAGACTTGTCCCAAAGCCACTCTTTTGTTATCTTGGCTGTGTGCTTAGGGTCGTTGTCCTGTTGGAAGGTCAACCTTCGCCCCAGTCTGAGGTCCAGAACGCTCTGGAGCAGGTTTTCATCAAGGATCTCTCTGTACATTGCTGTATTCATCTTTCCCTTGATCCTGATTAGTCTCCCAGTTCCTGCTGCTGAAAAACACCCCCACAGCATGATGCTGCCACCACCATGCTTCACTGTAGGGATGGTATTGGCCAGGTGATGAGCAGTGCCTGGTTTCCTCCAGACATGACGCTTGGCATTCAGGCCAAAGATATCAATCTTGGTTTCATCAGACCAGAGAATTTTGTTTCTCATGGTCTGAGAGTCCTTTAGGTGCCTTTTGGCAAACTCCTTTCGGGCTGTCATGTGCCTTTTACTGAGGAGTAGCTTCCATCTGGTCACTCTACCATAAAGGCCTGATTGGTGGAGTGCAGCAGAGATGGTTGTCCTTCTGGAAGGTTCTCCCATCTCCACAGAGGAACACTGGAGCTCTGTCAGAGTGACACTCGGGTTCTTGGTCACCTCCCTGACCAAGGCCCTTCTCCCCGATTGATCAGTTTGGCCGGGCGGCCAGCTCTAGGAAGAGTCCTGGTGGTTCCAAACGTCTTCCATTTGCGAATGATGGAGACCACTGTGCTCGTTGGGACCTTCAATGCTGCAAAAAAATTTTTGTACCCTTCCCCAGATCTGTGCCTCGATACAATCCTGTCTCGGAGGTCTACAGACAATTCCTTGGACTTCATAACTTGGTTTGTGCTCTGACATGCACTGTCAACTGTGGGACCTTATATAAACAGGTGTGTGCCTTTCCAAATCATGTCCAATCAATTGAATTTACCACAGGTGGACTCCAATCAAGTTGTAGAAACATCTCAAGGATGATCAGAGGAAACGGGATGCACCTGAGCTCAATTTTGAGTGTCACAGCAAAGGGTGTGAATACTTATGTACATGTGATATATATATATATATTATTTTAAACATTTACAAAAAATTCAAAAAAACTTCTTTCACTTGGTCATTATGCGGTATTGTATGTAGAATGTTGAGAATTTTTTTTATTTAATCCATTTTGGAATTAGGCTGTAACATAATAAAATGTAGAAAAAGTGAAGGGGTATGAATACTTTCCGGATGCACTGTAGATCAGCATGCTCCCCCTGGGGATGTCCAAACGTCCTGCTATATGCATTTCCACAAACGCACCTCCTCCCGGCCACACTCGAGTGAGAGAGAGAGGGAAACCATACTCTAAAACTGGTTGCTCCTTGCTGGCAGCGAGTCTGGTTAGCAGAAATAATCAGACTTCTGAATGGGGAACACTGGCCCCTCACAGGGATCTGTTATCAAAGGCTCTAGGGTGAGTGTGGCATCATCCATGGCTGGAAATTTGGAGGCTTTTGGCTTGGCCCATTAAAGGTCCAGGTTGAGTATGGAGAGGCTGCCTCATAATGCAATTGCCAGTTTTTGTCTTGAAGAGCTGGGTCATTGTGGGGTGAAAGGTTGCCAACACAGGGTTATACCCAGGGGGAGGGCAGGGCTCCCCACTTGTTGGCCAATCCTTTCTACCAAAAGGCGTGTATAGAGCTTCAAGCGAATGGCATACGAGGATGCCCCATCTCCCTTAGAGAACCTTGGTTACATGGTAACCCTTAGTTTGTGTGTATGCCATTAGAGTTAAGGCAGAGTGTGCAGAGAAAATTAGAATCATAATAATTCGTATTTTGAGGTAATGCAGAATGTATCTATCATGTACGCAATTTGACATTTATGGAATTGTACATTGTAGCAGTGTGTGTGTGTGTGTGTGTGTTTGTTTCTGCGTGCAGGCATATGGGCATGTTTGCGTGTGGGTGTGTTTTCAGGCTCCCTTAAAATGCAATTCAGAAAAAATCCATTCATCAATTTTCACTTTAGAGGGTTTATTGAACATGTGTCGCCACTAAACACGCTCTAATAGTCACAAAATCTGCTTGCACAGAGCTTTTCCTCCTCCCTTGAGTGAATCTAATTGAATTTGTATGTGTGTGTCACTGCACAGATGTGTGTACAATGTGAGTGTATGTTACCAAACAGTTTGTCTAGTGATAAATGTGTGTCTATACACATGAACTGAGAAGTTGTGGCACTCTCCAGTGTGTCTGTGTGGAAATGATGTGGCCTTCGCCTGTGTTCATTCTGTCGCATAATTCTGGAGTACAGAACAGGGCCTAAATCAGTCTTTTGCTGGTCAACCAAAAGGACTATTCTGCATTCTTCGCTTGTTTTAATGCATCATGCTGAACCTAAACGAAAAACAAATACATAGTCACTTAGCTTTCGATGTACACAGACACCTTTTCTTCTCAAGCCAACTAACTGCAAATGCTAACTAACTAGCCACTTCCTTGGTGTCCAGTAAGAGTCTTTGTCATAAATTATATGTCACCGTTATTGATTTTAAGATTATTTTATTGGTCTACAAAGCACTAAATGAGTACACGCCTGACATGGTATTAAGATATGTTGCCATTAGATCCCTCAGGTCTTCTGGTTGCTGTCGTTTATGACTAGTTTCCACCAAAGACTTTCGGAATAGTACGCTTGAAACTGTTACCTAACACATGCCAACCTGTAACTAACCCTAGATCTATTTTGCTTTTCCACCACAAACAGCTACTCTAAAATGTAGGCGGGGTTTATAGCCACACAAACATATTTTGCCCACTCCCATAACTTGAAAAATGTCCCTTTAAGGTAAAATTGGACAGATACAAAATGTGCAATTCATTTGCAAATAACTATGGACACCCATGCGATATATACTATATGTTCAACACTTGGATAAATAAAGTTTATTATTATTATCATTTTTATTATAGCATGCTGGCATGCTCAAAATAATCCCTCACCTAGAGTATCTTGTCATTTGTTGTGGGGTTCTGGAGAGTGGGTCTCAATGTGTTGATCAGTCCAATGGCTCACCTATCTAGAGGTTGTGGGGACCTTTGTTTGGGAGGCAAGGGAAAAGGCTAAGTAAGCCATGGCCCAGTATTCATTTTGTTTTCTCTATCATAGGCCGTCTGATATAGCCCGTCTGATAAAGTAAGTAGACTTATCACTGTAACGTCCACAAAAATTTGGTGTCCACATTGTTTGTATGTGCTGTCTTGTCTTCCCTTCTGTTTTCCCCTTGCTATTCCCTGCATTCAGATCTGCCGCCCGCTTTCCGTTGGTTCCCTCCCCCTCATCACACGCCACCAGGCATACGTTGACTAACCAATCATGGAACGGTCCGTCGCATTCAAAAACCTTCCAGCCGGTACTCTCCGGTAGAGCAAGAGATTCAGGCATTCGTTTATGTATTCCGTGTTTGCTATTTACTCGCTCTCACTTAGCTAAGGTTTTCTCATATTGGTGTTCTGTATTTGTTAGTGCGTTTTTCCCTGTGCGTAATCTGTCTGCGCGTTTGTTTGTTAGAGAATGCTAACAAGTTCTAGATATTCAGTGTGTTAGTTTCCCTTTTTTGATCCTTCGTTTGTTGCTGTATAGATACAGCTTTTTGTATGGTTTTTCCCGTAGCCCTTTTTCATCCTGTATACCAGCGTTTCTCAAACCCTGGTCTGCAGACCGGCGCCGGTCCGCGACGAGGTAACTGTTGGTCCGCATAGCACAAATCAAAATAGGTTTAGTCTCTAAAAAAGTGACATTAACGAGCACTGCGCTTAAGCAAAAGTTGAACAATTTACATAGGGAATGAATGGAGAGGAGGCACTGGGAGTTGAGAAAACTCGTGAAGGCGGCGATCTCTCCTCTAAACACTGTGTGCGCACTACGATTGTGATCGCTAGCCAGTTTAGGCAGCCAGGCAGGAGTGTGGGGGAGAGCAAGTTTCCATGGTTACATGGATGCCATTTCTGCGTGCGTTGCTTTAAAGGTTTCGCGCACTTCGAACAATCCACCTACCATTCGCTTCTGAAAGTCTTAATTACAAATAAACCATTTCCACCCTTTTACATCTACCACCCAGATATGTTACTGTTGTTGGTCTTTATATTGTGATTGCAGATGGCTGTATATTGCCGTTTAATAATAAAAATGAATACTTAAGTCAGCACTGTCAACAGCAAACGACTGCACGGCAGCGAGACAGTCACAGAAGTGAACTGCGCATGACAGTCATTGTGCCCAACTACCAATCACTGACCATTTATTTTTCGCCATTGTGTTTTGTTCAATTGTTCCCTTTTGTTTTAAGCTTAAATAAATTACTTTAACTAAATGTAAAACGTTTTTATAGATTTGTTTACAAGTAATAAACAGCTCATTTCAGAATCCATTCAATTGCACGCTACCTGAATTGTAAGCTAGCCATGGCATGCTCCAAACAAGCTAGTTTAGATTCCTTTTTTAGTAAACAACCAGCATCCAGCGATGCTAATATAACTTCTGAACCAGAAGCGAAAAAATGTCGTCCTTTTACCCGTAATTATGACAACACTTACTTTAAATTTGGTTCCATTTCCAGCGACAGCTTCCCCCCAAAGCCAGTCTGTGTCATTTGTCAAACCATGCTTAGCAACAAGGCTATGAAACCTTCGAAATTGCGCCGACATTTGGAAACTAAACATGCACATCTCAAAGACAAATCAGAGGAATTATTTATCAGGAAAAGGACCGAATTGGCGAATCAAACTAAATTACTCAAAAACAATTTAACAGAAAACTAAAAACTTGCAAAAGCATCGTACATAATTTCACACCACATTTCAAAATGTCAGGCTCCATTCACGATGGGAGAAAGGCTAATTATGCCCTCGCTTGTCGGTGCTTGCTCTGAGGTGTTGGGTCCGGCTGCTGCTGCAAAGGTGAATGAAATCCCTCTGTCAAATGACAGTCTGCCGTAGAATTGCGGATATGGCAGGTGACATTGAAGCGCAAATCATAGAGAGAGCAAAAAAGTCAAACTGGTTTGCAACTCAGTTAGATGAGAGCACTGATATTTCAAATGCAGCCATGCTTCTGGTGTACATCAGGTATGCTCACGAAGGACAGTTCAAAGAGGATTTCTTGTGTTGTAAAGAGTTGCCTCTTAACACAACTGCTGGGGAAATATTTTGCGTGCTTGACGAGTACATTGCAGGGGACGGGTTGCTGTGGGAGCGTTGTGTCGGGGTCTGTACGGATGGGGCTGCAGCGATGACTGGTAGGCACACAGGCGTTGTAGCTAGGATAAAAACAGTATGTCCATCAGTTCAGTCAACACACTGTGTAATCCATCAAGAGGTGCTTGCCTCCAAACGTTTGTCCACAGAATTGCATGAAGTTCTGAACCAAGTGGTCCGTATAGTGAATTTAATTAAAGCCAACGCATAAAATTCCCGAATATTCGCTGCCTTGTGTGACGAGATGGGTGCTGAACATACTCACTTGCTCTTTCACTGTGACGTTTGTTGGCTGTCACGGGGTAAGGTGGTGAGCAGGGTCTATGAGCTGAGAGATGAGATTGAGGCATTCTTGACTCGCAAACAGTCCAGTCTTGCCGCACATCTGCAGGACCAGGCCTGGGTTATAAAGCTCGCTTATCTGTCTGACATATTCGACCACTTTAACCAACTAAACCTGTCGATCAGGGCAGAGCGTGTGACGTTTTCCAAGCAAATGACAAAATCATGGCCTTCAAAAAGAAGCTCTCTGTCTGGGCAAACAGAATTAGTAAGGGTGTGTACGACATGTTCCACTGTCTGTCTTCACTTTCCAAAGAGGGCGTGCATCTGTGACGACCAGTGTCACAAGTTATCGTTAACCATCTTAACGAAACACTGGGTCATTTCCAGTTGTACTTCCCTTCAAAATCCCATCACTCAGAGAAGCAATGGGTACGAGATCCGTTTGCCAATCCAGAGTTAAGTGATCTTTCACCTGTAACGCAGGACACACTTTTGGAACTCTCGTGCGATGCAGGTCTACACTCAAGATTCGGTCGGCTTTCACTGTCAGAATTCTGGCTCTCGTGCTTTGAGGAATATCCCCATCTAAGTGAGATAGCAGTCAAAACCATTTTGCCCTTCAGTTCCACCTATCTGTGCGAAACAGCATTTTCTCACCTCACAGCAACAAAGACAAAATATCAGAATAGGCTTGTCTCTGAAAACACACTTCGAGTGGCATTGTCACCATGTGTTCCTCGTTTCAGTCAATCAGTAGCAAGAAAGCAGGCGCACCCATCTCATTAGAAATTCAAATTAAAATAGCGCGGGATGGAATGGGTCATTAACGTAAAAATAAATAAATATATATATTAGTTTAAACATGTGTTGAACAGTTTTAAGTTGGGGCAGAGTTGCACAGTTCATTTAGCCCCCCCAAAAAGGACAAAGCAACAACAACAAAAAAAACATGTGTTGGGAGTGTTCATAAGAATCAGTTTATATTTTACTTGGTGTTGATATTGTTGGCAGTAATTTTATGTTCAGCCAAATCACTTCTGTTGAAGCTCTCAATTAAATTTTCTTTTCTTTATATAACGCAATTTCATTAAGTAATATCTCATTTCATATGGAGCAGGTCTAAATGACCTGTAATCATAAATCACATATAAATAATAATTAAGATTAATAATTCATAGACAAATAATAATATGCAGGATATCTATCACCCCTACTGGGGCGTGGATGGTGGTGTTGGGGGTGCTTTTGGGGGGGGGGGGGGGGGGGGGGGGGGGGGTCGGAGTTGTGGTGGGTTGTGTAAACCAAAACTCTGACCTTACTGGGCCCCAGGACAAAGAAGTTTGAGAAAGGCTGCTGTATACGATAGTGTTTATTTTGTTCGTTACCTGTTTTCCCCTTTTTACCAGTACGCTGTAGGCCTACTGTGTTTTCTTTTGTCCCGGAGCTCAGCTAGTTTAGATACCCGTGGGTTTACACTGCATCACATAAGTAACTTGCTGTCTATATACACTAGTTTAGGAATGAGCAGTTGTCACCCCTTTTTTGTAGTATTCAGTTTATTTGCAGTTGTAGAGTGTTTGTAGGCAGGTTAGGAGTAGGAAAGTTATGGCCTGTAGTTTTGTTTCTTTGATTTGACAGTCTGCTTGTCCTGCACGTCTTCTCCAGTACATTTTCTTTCCTGTTCATGGTTGTTTTATTGTTGCAGTTGTTATATCGTCCTGCCTGTCTATTTCTGTACAAAAAATACATCCCACCTTGGCATTTTAATTTATATACCGGTTCTGGACAGTCATGTCAGTCCCTGAACATCCCACGATTACAAACGCGGGCTGTTGCGCTCCCCTCCATACTCCTAGCATTTCCATCACGAAGGGGAGGTTGTAACAATCACCTACTTAAATATAGGATGTTGGTTTGGTTTTAATTAAGACTGTCAAAGTTAACGCAGTATTAAAGCCTCCTAAAGCCTGGTTTATACTTCTGCGTGATCTCGTTAGCGAATGTAAATGTTCATTTGGCACTTACGTTCGCACAGCAATTGGCCTACATACTTAACCGTAAATTTAACGGGCCCACTAGGTGGCAGTGTCGAACTCAGTAATCCAGAATATACAGAAATCCGTGGAAGAAGCACAGACATGGAAACTCCCGTTCATGTCCTGCGAAAGTATAGTATAAACAAAGAGACCGAAGGTTGCTCACTGCTTTTCATATTTTCTTATATCAAATCAAATCAAGTTTATTTATAGAAAACGTTTAAAACAAGCAGAGCTGACCAAACTGCTGTAAAATATATTCATATACAGTTTATCAAACAATACAAAAAAACAGTTGTAACATAGTATAGCCTATTTATATAGGCTATAGCCTATGTACAAGCTAAGTGCATAGAAAACCACTAATATGATTTGAATTGAAAATCAGCCTATCTGCTTCAGTTCATTGTGTCATCTATGTTTTAATTTATTTGGATACAGCCAAAATATTACAGAAAGTCTACTTGCTTACTACCCTGCTCAACCAATCAGCGATTGTTTGACGCACTGAGAAGACGCTTTGCGCGACAGGCTGTTAAGATTTGGGAGGACTCCCCCGTCAACACGTCGGCGGGCCTCGGTAAGCTACGCTTTCCCAGAAACCCCTGGTCTTTGAAGCTACGCAGAGCTGTTTACGTGCTGCTTTGCAGAAGTATGAACCAGGCTTTAGTTCAAATCCCAGCAGACCCAAGGGCCTTTCTGTGTGGAGTTGCATGTTCTCCACGTGTTTGTATGGGTTTCCACCGGGTGCTCCGGTTTCCTCCCACTTAAAAAAACCTAGGTTATTACTCCTATCAGGTACTGACTAGGAACTGTCAATAGAACTGGAGTCTGTCTGTCTGTTGCTTTGTTTCAATAGTACTTCCACTTACCCTCAACCTTTGGTTATCATGTAACGGCACACATCGCACGCAGGCCACTTGGAGAACAGAGGGTAAGTGGGCGGGGGAGTTAAAGGGGACCTATTATGCTTTTTGGGTTTTTCCCTTTTGTAGTGCCTCTTATTCTAAATTAGAAAAGATAGCTATATATCAATGGTCTAGGTTCTGAGCAGTAGATATAACAATACTCACAAGGAGAAGTTGTTTTAGAAAAATAGAACAGTTGGCAGATTTATTACACAATTTCTGTAACACCATTTACAACATAGAAATCTTTTGAAATTGTAAATACCCTAAAATAAAATAGAGCTCTTTTGTTTCAGAAATTGTAAAACTAAATCAATTGTCTTTGTCTTTTTGAAAAGTCTACCCGGGTAGGAAAATAAAACTATTGTGTTCTTATCTGATTTCCAAAATGTGAATCCTGAGTTCTTTCAAGGTAGTCATTCCACAGAACGGAATTGAACACAGCTGGCCACACTGCATAGAATCGTTCTCTGAAGAATGTCACGCTCACTGGGACAGGCTCGCCATCAAAATCAGCTTGGTTTAGAACCAACTAATCCAGGATACAAAAAAACAATCTGCACGTACAGTACAGAACAGATAATCAGTTACAATCATTTCTACTTCTTTTCTATATATGGTACCTTATTAATTTATTTTCAATTAACCAGTTACATGTCTAAAACCATTAGCCATGGATACCATAGCACTGCTCAAATCATATTAAAATATACTGTGCTGAAGTCTGTTTGACAGTTCGCACTGGCAAAGCAAAGTTATGGTAAAACTTAACTAATTTCTCAGTTTAGCACACCAATGACACAAAACGAGCCAAATGCAAAATATAAACATTTTATAAACATACGTTCCATTACTCCAATTGTTTTTTTGAAATAGTCCATCCATCCATCCATTAGCTATACCGCTTATCCTATGCAGGGTCGCTGGAGCCAATCCCAGCCGACACAGGGCGAGAGGCGGGGTACACCCTGGACAGGTCGCCAGTCTATCACAGGGCCTACACATAGGGACAGACAACAACTCACACTCACATCTACGGACAATTTAGATGTTGCCTGCATGTTTTTGGACTGCCGGAGTACCGGGGAAACCAACGCAAACACGAGGAGAACACAAACTCCACACAGAAAGACCCACAGACCCCGTGCTGTCTGCCTTTTTTGAAATAGTATGCGATCTTAACATTCAACATTGTTAAATGATAACATATTCCACGTATAGTAGCTAGCATGTTTGCAGACTATCCGCGCGCTCAGTCAAAGGAAACTTACCGGAGTTCTAGGCAAGAAGAACACGGTAGAACAATAGAAACCGGGCTCTCACCATGTAAAACTTAATAAACTTATAAAATGTTGTCTTGTGTTTAAGAAATTATTTGATAAATTGTTATTTATAGATTTTCTTCCTTTCGTTGTTTTTTGTTCACATTCACATTAGGAAGGATCTTTTTCGACAGGCTTAGCAAGCGCCCTCTGATGGCATCATGTGGTTTGACACTCAGTTAACCCTTTAGTGACAGCATATTCTATGTGGGTTACACTTTCCTTTAGTATGTTATGTAGCTTTTTGTGCATGTAAAAGGTCTGAAAAGTTACAAAGCCCATAGTCCACGCCAAAGGGAGCTACTCCCTCTCATAGAAAACACTGCTCCTGGACTGCCTGAAACGCCTCGTTTGTAGTCCAGCGTTTTCTTCCGTAACTTATCTACGTCTCAGAGGCTGTGTTCGGAATCGCCTACTATGCATACTTAACATACTACATTTGACCGAAAATGAGTATGCAGTATGTCAACGGTACATAGTATGTGAAATTTGAGTATGGAAAATGTTTCCGGATGACATACTCAAATTGGGGAAATGTTGAGTACCCGAGAGAGGTTACTAGAAGATGCTCCACGCTCCAAAATGCAATTCGGCAACTTCCTCCTAGCTTTGACAGCATTTCAAAAATGCCGGGGTTTTGGTCACATGTTCCAGTTGAGTATACTAACAATATAATTTAATCTTTGTAAAAAAGTAGAATTCTAGATTTCGTTTTAAGTAGTCAGTATATAGTATCTTCTCAATGACTATGTAGTAGATAGTATTTAAGTAGGCGATTCCGAACACAGCCGAAGTCACACATTTGAATAATGTTTTGCACGCCCTCCTAAATATTATTGCTAGGTTGTTTATGATACCTTGCTTAATTTATTAATATTCTCCTTCGTTGGTGAGCAACTGATGTTTTACATGCATTACTGCTACCTAACCATTGATGGGTTTTCTTGCACCAAATGCATAACAGCAATGCATTGTGGGTGATATTCACCTCTGGAGTGACGATCGTTCACTCGCTCCCTCAGACCTCCGAGGGTTGATCTCACCAAGTTCACTTCAGATTGTGGCGGGGATTCCCCCGAGGGCAAGTGCCGAGGGGAAGTCAATGAGGGCATGTTGAATGACTATTGAAATGCAGCACCAGTCTGATCTGTGTGTGCAAAAGGTCTGTCGCGACACGTTGGGTGAGCTACATTAGGCGCAAATTGGCTGCCATGGTATCACCCAGACTTATTGTTGTGAGTGATAGCTGTCCGTCCATTTGTTGTGTGTACCTAACTGGCAACCAATTTGTAAAAAGCTTTGAGTCCCGAGAAAAGCACTAAAAACTAAGTCCAATTAATTATTATTAATACAAAATATATACATGGGCTGATAGGTGATGGTCCAGGTCCAGCTGCTCTTAGGTGCCTGGCTACATCTATGTCCTCTACAGATGCTTGTGTGGGTTCAGTGTTAGGGGTAGATAGCGTGTGATCCGGAAATGGTGCCTCACCCTGTTCCCTGTCTAGCTTCAGCTTTTTTTAAGGACAGTTTTAGACCCACTGCCAGATGTTGAGAAATAAGCTTTTGCCGAAATCAGCCCAAACCAAAAGAAGAGGTCTTCGTAGAAACATTCTGGAGGGATCAGCAAAACCTAAGTTGGAGTTTGGAAAGAGGATTCTGCTGACTGGTAATTCGCCTACCTCTCCTCCCTAATTTCTAGCTTTTAATGATGGTCAGAGGACAACAAAGTCAGCAAATCGCACTGCTGTAATGGCTGCAGTGCGCTTAATCTGTCTGCATTCACAGCACACATTCTGCATCCAGACCCCAGCAGAATTTATACAATGTTGTCTTGTGCACACGTGACTGCGTGAGTGAGAGAGAGAGATAGATGAAGAGATATGATGAAAATGGAAAAAGAAAGAGGGAGAGAGAGAGCAATAGAGAACGATTGGACATATGCTTCACTTTGTGTTCATCACTGGTGATTCTGTTTGATCCCCATTTGTTTTCAGCAACGAAGTTGTTTACTTAAGTTGTTCATTCCTGGGAGTGCTTAGAACTCAACCAGATGACCGGACACATCAACAATACTGAACACAACATTGTGCAGCACAAAGCAGGAGAAACCAAGAGGAAATACCAAGACAAATACATACTGTATCTTAATTTTATCCCACTCCGTCTCTCTCCTTTTCTCTCTAGGTCTCTGTCTCTTTCTCTCTACAGTATTGCCGTGTACGTCTGTCCTGTCAGTTCCTGTTTGGTCTTGGCTTGGTGAGAGCACGCTGGCGTCGTGCTTGACTGCCGCTTCTCCCTTGCTACCGGTGTTTGCTCGTGTTTTTGTCAATTCCCGTCCTTGTTTTGTTTTTTGTCAGTTCGCTAATTTATCCTGACCTGTCGGCACTTTATTTATAAAAAAAAATTTCTGATTCCACACGCACTACGGACTATTATCATCACCTGCATCCGAATCTTCCTACCCTCAGGACCTACTGTCTCTCCGTCGGTTATCTACTCTGGCCTGGTGTAGATAACTCTGCACCCCCCTTTCCCATGTTTACTGACTGGGTGTATGGTATCGCTCTGTTCACTCTCCTCTTCCTGGCTCCAGTTTGGTAAGTTAGCCTCAACTAATTTGCTAGGCTGTGAGCCCCCGGTCGTAATCGCTCTGGTTTAAGTAACCACTTTCTCACAGTTTGATTTTCTGGGTTGGAAAAGGCTGTGTATTGAGGTTTCTTGCCTGCCCTAGCTTGGTTCACGGCTGGCGGGTAGCGTCAGGGTTCGCTAGTTCGCTAGTTCGCTAGTCATTGGATGTCATGTGTTGGTCCGTCGGTAGCACCTTGCTCTTCCCGTTGGCTTTTCCACCTCCATTAATACTTCTACGGCTCCAGTTATCATCTCTACTCAACCTCCAGATTATAAAATACTCTTCATTTGAACTACGATGTCTGTCATATTCTTGCCGTCTCCCCCTGGATTCATATATATCACTACGCTCAGCTGGCATTCTCCGTCGCCGCCCCTATCTTCACCGCGGCTCAAATTGTAACCGGACTGTACACTACTCTATTGGCTGCAGCATTCCGTCATTGTGGACTACTTTTCGCCCCTCTGTTCTCACACACCGTCACCGCCCTATTAGTTACGGCTGCCTGCGTACATTTCCCTCTACTGACTTGTCCAAGACTGCATCGTAAAAATTTTGCTTTGCCCTGTCAAATACCCTGTCTCTTAGTAACAAAGCCCTACCCCTCTGTCAATTCATACTGGACAATCACCTTGATTTTCTGGTTTCATGTGAAACCTGGCAACAGCCTGGGGAATTTTTTGTCCTTAACCAGGTTGCCCCCCCTGATTACCATTACATCTGTAAACCTCGCCTATCTGGTCGAGGGGTTGGTCTTGCTGTCATTTACAATACTAATGTTACTGTTTCTCCCATCAACCTGATCTCTGTCAAATCATTTGAATTTACTGCATTTAAAGCCTGCTATTCAACTGTCATAATTGTTGTTTATCGTCCATCCAAACCTAATGTCTCATTTCTGTCTGAATTTTCTGACTTGCTCACTGTTGCTTCATCTCTCTCCCCACGTCTATTAGTGCTTGGAGATTTCAATATTCACATGGATTCACCTAACTCTAAACAGTCCTCTGATTTATCTGATGTATTAGACTGTTTTAATATTACCCAGCATGTCACATTCCCAACCCATACCAAAGGGCATATCCTTGACTTGGTCTGCTCTACTGGTCTAACTATTTCTCAAGTTTTCTTATAGAGATGCACTCACTGCTGCACGTTCATCTTACTTTTCTGCCATCATTAATGCTCCAAATTCCAATTCTTTTCCACTGTGAGCAAACTCATTTAACCTCGCAAGGACACCATGTCTACTTCCTCCACCCAGCTCGCCAATTCCTTCCTTCAGTGTTTCAATGACAAAATACTTAACATTTACACCTCCTTGAACTCCAAACCTCCCTCTGGCGCAGTGTCCCCTGGTATGGGGGATGTTCTACTGCCTACCTCTGACAACCATTTCTCCTCATTTACCCTAGTTGACTCTGCACGTCTCAAAAGTAATCATGGCATCTAAACATACTACCAGTCTTCTTGACCCTCTTCCTACTGTCCTCTGCATATCATGTTTACCTACTTTACTTCCGCACCTAACTAACTTGTTCAATTCATCACTCACCCAAGGAGTTTTTCCATCAGTCTTTAAAACTGCTTCTGTTACTCCAATCCTAAAGAAATCTGGCCTAGACACAACCATTCTTGAAAACTACCGCCCTATATCTAATTTACCCTTTTTTGCAAAAACCTTGGAACGCATTATTGCATCTCAGTTACAACAGTTTCTATCTGCCAATAATTAGTTTGAGCCCCTTCAGTCTGGTTTTCGCACACTCCACAGCACAGAAACGGCACTCATTAAGGTTACCAACGATCTCCTCACCTCTGCTAATGCTGGGGCCCTCAACATCCTCATACTGTTAGACCTTAGTGCAGGCTTTGACACAGTGTGTCACATACGACTTATTTCTAGGCTGAAATTGTTGGGTGTTGAGGGCACCGCACTCTCTCTTATTCAGTCATATCTCACAAACAGACATCAATTCATATCACTTAATGGATTCACTTCGGATACATCCCCAGTCACACAGGGTGTTCCTCAGGGCTCAGTCCAGGGGTCCCTCCTGTTCAAAATCTATATCCTTCCTCTTGGTCAAATTATCAGACATTTCAACTTCAATTTCCACTGCTATGCCGATGACACACAGATCTACATTAGCACAACTTCACTCAATAATCCTCCACTTCCCTATATTGAACACTGCTTATCTACAATCAACCACTGGATGCAGGAAAACTATCTCAAACTGAACAGCAATAAAATGGAACTCCTCTTAATTGGCACCAAACACACCCTAACTAAAGTTGGCAATATCTCAATCTCCATTGATTGACAGTCTCCCCCTCCACTTTAGCACGCAATCTTGGCGTATGAATGGATTCCACTTTCGTTAAACGCTCATATCAATAACATGGTCAAAATATCCTTCTTCCATCTTAGAAACATTGCTAAAATCCGACCATCCCTTTCCCGGAGTGCAGCTGCCAAACTCATTCACTCATTCATCTTCTCCTGTCTTGATTACTGCAACTCACTTCTTTTCGGCATCGGCGCAACCCCTCTCCATAAACTCCCAACTGGCTCAAAACTCTGCTGCTCGGCTTCTCACCTCAACAAAATCATCTGAGCACATAAATCCCGTACTTTTTAACCTTCACTGTGTCCGGTCAGCCAGCGCATCATCTACAAAATCCTTCTCCTCACCTACAAAGCTTTACACAATTTGGCCCCTCCCTACCTCACTGAACTGCTACAACCATACCATCCTACTCGGACACTACGTTCCGCTGCAGACGGGCAATTGGTCATTCCAAAAGCAAAACTAAAGCATTTTGGGGAGCGTGCATTTTCTAGGGCAGCACCTAAACTTTGGAACTCTCTCCCTCCTCTAATTTGTAATTCCAACTAGCTGTCAGTCTTTCAAACCCACCTTAAAACATATTTTTTCACCCTAGCATACCCTAGTTAACTCTGTTTAGAATCCGGTCCCTTTCTTTTACTGATACTATCCTTTTGCTTACATATAGTTAGAAATGTTGTTGCTGTCTGTCTGTCTATTTCAGTCCAATTGTTTATTTGTGTCATGTTATCTATGTTGATGCTGTGAAGCGACTTTGGGTTTTAGAAAAGCGCTATATAAATAAAATGAAGTATTATTATTAGTATCACTGTCTCACACACACACATTCTGGTTATTGTATTTATGTTGCTAAAACAAAGAAGGCTAACTGAAGCGTTAACAGCAATGCTATGAACAGTGTTGTAGTCAAGACCACCTAAACTGAGACAAGATTAAGACTTTGAGGGGTTGAGACCAAGTCAAGACCAAGACCAGGGCAGGGCGAGACAGTCATGACTAGGGCCAAATCAATGCGACTCCCACCCTGCATGACACATGGTTAAAAAAAACTAAAACATAAACTCCCACCTAAAAAAACCCCAGCATGTGCCAATAAAAGTTTGACGTGTTCCCATTTGTATAAGTAGGGGTTGCGTTGCAGAATTTACACACTTGTGTGTATTCTTTCGGTCGCTGTTTTGCAGACAAACTGTTTGTAGTTTAGGTAACCAGTGACTGAAGATTTGGCCAAGATCCCCTCTAAGACGGCCACAGCTTCACCTGTCTCCTGAATTCACTTTCTGGGAGTGAGTGAAGTGAGTGAGGTAGAGGGGTGACGACATCTGTTAAAATTTTGAAATTATAAGTGAAAATTGGTTGCATTTGAACTGGTGCTACTTGGCGAGCCCTCTGGTGTTGCGCCAAAATATTTAGTAAACTTCAGCAGAGAAACAGAACAGTTGAAATTTATAGAAATTATCAAAATATATTTTGATTGACAAGTTGCTATTCGCTATTGATTGATTGATTCAACTTTGTCATTGCACATAGTACGAGTACAGGTACAACGAAATGCAATTAGCATCCAACCAGAAAGTGCAAAGAGTAGATAAGGTGCAGATGATAAGGTTTTGCAGTATGTACATATAAACAGGTTACAATATATACAGGTTAAAATATTGGATATATGGTTGTATAAATATGCAATATATACAGATGTAAAAAGGAAAGTACAAGCAAGGTCATATTTACAGACAAGGTGCAAGGGTTAAAGCATGTGTAAGTTAAGTACCGATGGAATAAATATTTACAACGTAGGACCATGACTATGAGGTGCTGTGAGTTGAATCCATGAATATGAAAGGGGAGTGGGGTAGTCTGTGGTTCGGAGGTTATGACTAGGGAGGGGGAGTGGGCTTGTGCTGGGTTTGAGAGCTATGCATGTACATTTATGACCACTAGCCTCCACTTCAAAATAATATGAGCATGATGAAAGATAAACTATCGACAAGCATTAGCTATGTCTTTAGGGAACTTTATGGCCAAGTTTCTGTCACTGCAAGGTAGCGAGCAAAACCTGATATGGATTATCAGACAGCTGGCTATTTTCACACAATGAAAATGGAATGGATTCATTTGGAAATGTACTTGTCTATCCTGAGGTGATCTTGGCATCTACAACGGTTATTATGGATAGACTTCACAACTTGGATTGTTTCATTACTTTGTCTTTGAGGTACGATATAACTAATTCAGATGGTAGCATCCTGTACATGTGTAGCTTTCACTTTTGTCTTGTTGTGGGACCATAGCCTTAAATGTGTGTGCATGTAAGCACACATGCACGCATAAGGTTTTTCTGTGATTTTTCTAGTGTTGGTGGCTTGTTGGTGATGTGATGGTTTAGTTTGCTAAGACGTGGTACTTTGTTAAAAAAGTTTGAGAACCTCTGAATTAGACAATACACAGGCAAGTCAGTTATTTTCCTGAAGTTGTGGTCTTGACCGGTCTTGAAATAAAATCCTGAGTCCCCTTTGGCCAAGACCGAGACATGGCTGAGCAAAAACGCGGTTGATTCCAAGACAAATCAGAGTCCTTCAAACAAGTGGTCTCGAGTACTGCAACACTAGCAATGAACAAAACACACCATCATGAGATGTGTCTTCCTGACGGTGCTAGGCCATTCAATCATCATTAATTAATTTGTTTATAATATATCCTCTCCTTGCAAAAATCATATAGTAGTTATGTTGGATCGTCACCTGGTTCCCTCGAATCTCTATCAAACGCTATGCTGCACTCCAGATATTAAGAGACATTTCTGAACCGGTACCTGCTCTCCATAAGATGTGCACACAATCTGAACAGTGCAGTCGAGCTCATTCCTTATTCCTGTGAGTTCCGACAGATGTCGAGAGGTGGACTGAGTGAAGGATGTCTTTGATAGAGGCTGTTTTTGAGACATACTTTACAGAATCTCATTAGCATCCCCCAAGGCATGGGGGGTTGAACTCCAGAGGTAGACGCTAGGACTTTCTCATTGTCCACCTCTCCCTGTCCTCCACTCAGATGACCTTTTCACTCAGCCGAGAACAACCACGGCATAGCTTTTTGTTTACCTCACTGTCTTGGGTATTTGCACTGTATGTCCCAGTCTTAATCAATGAACAGTGTATGAACAATGGTTGACAATGTCTGTCAGGAATTGTCTCTATGCTATTGGAAGGTAGTTTATTGGCAATTCAGTCCTCTACCTTATCTATTAAATATTGTTCAGCCGGTTGCCAACATTTTTACTGAAAATCCTGTTGGATCATGAGTGGAGACGTTTTTTTATATCTTATGCATTTTTTTTCTATTTTATTTTTAAGTTTCAACTCCAGACGAGCGCTACGACCAATCACAGGTGTTCCTGTTGAGGATGCTAACGAGTTGTTCCTCACTCTCACAAGAGGCAAGTTCTGTTGTGCTAGCCTACAACTTTTCGAAAATCAGTAACCTGCATTTGTTAGGCGAGGTTGAGCAATGAGTTTAGCGTACAAAGTAAACCTACAAAAGAATCACCACAAAGTACAGTACACAATGAGGGCATAAAAACTAATAGTTGAACAATGTTATGATGCAGTTGTGCCCAGATAAAGCTTTGGTTTGGCAGGGCGGTGTGTAACAACTATTTCTTCTTTTGCTTGAAACAAACACTAGGCAACATTGGCAGGGCCCAGGGCAACCATTACTAGCCAGGGCAAGCATTCTGGCCACAATGTAGTCACAATAGAAGCTGAAATGAAGATTGTTTGATGCATGTAGATATTATTTATTGTATTGAAGCTGGGCACGTCTTTTCCCTTATATATAATTTTTTTATTTTATTTGTTATTTTGTATCAATATTTACAACGTTTGTCTTTATTATTTAGCACCTTTTTCACTGCTTACTGGTTTTATTTTATTATTTATTATTTTTTATTAACAGCATGCCTAATTACATTTTGAAGAATGAGGAAATACCCAGTTTTCTTTTTTTGCACTTTACCAACCAAAGCACTTATTCATAGCACTTTTATTCTTATTGTTTGTTTTCTGTTGAACCTTAACCCCAACCCTATGCTGACTAACTACAACCCTAACCCCAACTACTATCTAATCCCAAAATCCCATACAAAACAGCACAGGACAGGGATGGGACAGTTGCCATGGTGACGCAAAGTCATACATCTCTCCTCTCCTCTGGAACACTTGCTATCTACACACCAACATAAGATTCACACACGGACTAAAACAAACACACCCACACAAAGAAACTTGGAAAGGCTGCTTTGCCAACTATAAACACTGCTTAGTAGTTGCCGACAAATAAGGGTAACAAATTGATAAATGGTGCAAAGCGGACATTACACAACGTGTGTGTAGGGGCGTGTGTGTGTGTGTTTCATGTACTGTATTTGTGTGTGCGTGGTTGTGTTTGAAGAAGCTGGGAGAATTCTGAGTATTTGCTTTGTTTACTCTGCCTCCTGGCTCATACCCACGTAAGTCCAGATGGACACTAGAAATTAGGCAGAAGCTCTTACGCTGGCAGTACAGAGAATCATTGATTCTTACCCAGTGCCATCCCACCACTAGGCTTCGATGTGCTAACGTTGCATTTGTAAACACCATGTGTGTGTGTGTGTGTGTGTGTGTGACAAAGTGCTGCGCTTAATCCACCTGCACCAAATAACGCTCTGTCCCCAAAAGTTCTTCATAAAAGTTCTTATTCAAAGCGTAATGTGGCTCATGCCCAAGCACTGCAGCCTAATCTAACCTCACTATCGCTGGTATCTCTTATTAGAGACACTGCAGCCTATCTCACCCCAAAATCTCTGATACCTCATATTAGAGTGTCTCATTGCCAGACAGACACCAAATCTTAATCTCCCCTTACTATCTAAGGTATCTCTTATCTAATCATTTTATTGCAGCTCCGAGCAGAAGCAACTCCACCTGTCATCCATCAGACCGTTTAAGCCCATTCAGGACATTGTTCCACTGAGGGGAGTAATTACCACCATTAGAGACAGGAGGCCAGGGTTTCATTCTCATAAAAAAATTGCCAGGGATAAGAACAAACCACGCTGAAAATGGGGAGAAAAATCGATTTTTGTGACCACAAGATACACCATTCTATAGCAGGTTGGTGTTCTAGGAAAAATGAAACTTCTGAAAGGAAAAGAGGATCAGTTTTCCACTATAAATATAATTTAGGAAGATATCTGAATTACATAAACTGGCTGACATCACAGGGCGTGGTCTTTACCTGCCCCAGTCTGGCTCCAGTGTGCCCAGCAGGCTCAAGGCCACCTGTTCTTGTTTAGTGTTAACGAGTTTCACCTATCCTAATTAGTCTCATTGTTTCCACCTGGTTTCTCTTGCGTTAATTGGTTCTCCTGTTTTTTAGTTCACGTGTTTCAGCCTTGTCTTTTGTGTTCAGTTACTGTGGTTATGTGCCTTTATGTGTTAGAGATAAGCAAGAATAAATTACTATTCCTAGAAATCTGCATTTGGGTCCTGCTCTCTTATGGCAGACCATGATAGTTGATTTTAAAGAGTACACTACCAAACTAACCAAATCCTCCATTTTCAGAAGGTTTCCAGAACCTTCAGAAGAACTTTGCCAATGAGTGACCATGAACAATGAAGGACCAAAAGTACCGAGATGCTGTGAGCACACATTTTGAGTGTGGGTTTACCATGGTGTGTGCGCGACCGATTCCCATTGCAGTTCTTAAAGCATTGATGCATTTTTCTCTTATGGGTACAATGCATCGATGCAAACCCATGTTTTTATGATATTGTAACCTACTTTATATCTTTGATTCGTTTTGATTACATGTGTGTATATATATATATATATATATATATATATATATATATATATATATATATATATATATATGCACTAGACACAAGTTTATAATTTTTTTAACAATAATACTGTTGGATGTCTGGAAATGTTTGTCTAATAAAGTAAGTCCTATTGACTTTCACTATGTACTTTTCCTTAACCACAAGGGAAAACGTTATGAGGTTAAGGAAAGATATAAAGGAGAATTCATAAGGACTTAGGAAAAGACAAATCGCATTGCTGAAGGAGTCTGACTGCATTTACACTGGGCTACGTAATCATGCAACGGTGGTTTTCGTGGGTCTTTCGTGGAGAAACTACAATGTCCCGAAGATAACCTATAGCCTACAAAAAGCACATCTTAGATACTTCGCCTCTGCGTTGTTACCATGTTGTTTCACTGCCTATATACAGTACAGTACAAACATGGGCAAGCTGGAGAAATCCCAATGAATATGATTGTATGAAATAGCCTAATTGTTAAATGCATGCAAGTTATGCATTTATGTTAGACATACAAATCTGCTAGGAGGCTACTAGAGGCTTCATTGATCATATACGCAAAGCCATTTTCAGAATTTGTCTTTAGGGGGAGCTATAAATGCCACATATTGATATCTCTTTATGTGGATGGCCGAATATCATAACTTTATACATCTGCTCTAGGGTAGAGTCTATCGGTGCGTTCTATTGTACTTGGAACTCGGGGAAAAAACGACCTTCGACAAGGTAAAGTGCAATGGAACGGCCATTCACGTCGGTAACTCGGGCAAGATCCACCAAGCCCGACTTCGCCAACATGAACACATCTGGCATCAGAGCAATATGGCGGCGCATATAGCAAACAGTAAGCACATTTAACTTTTCATGTATTTTTTTTACTTAATGTAGTGTTTGTGTTGTGAAACATACTTATATACTTACCCTCCGTTTCTCTTCGCTAATGGCACTGTGATCAGCATATTGGTCCTCAGTAGATGCATGTGAAGCTCAGAGACTTGCCATAAAATCATCAGTTTGCTGTGGGCGTCCACGTTTTCCAGAGCAGATGCACTGGAACGCATTTAGATTGAAAGTCGGGAATATCGACCAGGAACTATCCGAGTTCCAAGTACAATGGAACACACCATAAGTCAACAATTAAAAGAAGATTGTGATTGAACCAGTGGTTGGCCTTGTGGGCATGGCTTATAAAATAACTCAATTTCTTATGAGCTACTATATGCTAGAAGCTTGAAACTTTTCATGCGGGTGCACCGGTAACGGCTACTCCCGAACCAAAGATGACCCAAATTGGCAACATGGTGGTGCAATAAGTGGCAAGAATGTTCACACCTTGAACGGCCATATCTCATACACCATATGACCTAGTCACCAAATTTGGTTCCTAGATTCACCTGCCCATGAGGAACAAAAAAGCCTCTGGATCCCCAAGGTCCGTCAGGATAAATTTCCGCCATTTTGCATTTTATGAAAAACACTTAAACAAATAGAACTTTTGATCTGTTTGTCTAATCTGCATCAAACTAAGGTATATTTCAATAATGGACCATTATACAGTATATAAATGTTGTATAAACCAAACCTACTGGCTAAAGCATGTGACCACTATAAACCAATGAAATTCTAATAGGGCGTGGCTTCCCACTTAAATGGTTTTAACTTAGTGAAACTCCAATCCTCATGAAACGTGATACACTGCCTCTGGCCGCTTCATTGATCACATACGCAAAGCCATTTTCACATCCTCCTTTAGGGGGTGCTATAAATGCCACATATTGATATCGCTTGATGTGAATGCTCAAATAGCATGAAACTTTATACATTTGCTCTAGGGTAGAGTCTGGGTCAACAATTAAAAGAAGATTTTGATCACCAATTGTTTGCCTTTATGGGCGTGGTTTATCACAAAGGCTTATAACTCAGTCATACTCAGTCTAATCCTTATGAAAATGCATACACTACCTCTCATGGTCACAACAGCAAAGCTATTTTCATATCTAACAGACAGGGCACTATAACGGCCATATATTGATCTATTTTGATGTAAAAATGCCAAAATAGTCAGCAATTTTTCATTTTCTTGTACCGACTCTGAAATAAGCTGATTTGACATTTGGAATACTAGAACGTGTTAAATTGATAACAATAAACTTTATTTCATTTGTATGCCGTGCCATACAGTTAGGGCCCGTAAAATGCTGCTTGCAGCTTTCTTTTTTTATTTTCTCAATCTCTCTTCTCCTGTGTGTTTTAAAATTAATTAAATGTTATAATTATTGTATGTTGTCATACCCATAGAGATAGAACCAAGATTTATGGGGTCCTACCATTGTCATTTTCTTTCTGGAATCTGGTTTAAAATGACACTGTGTCCTGTTCTTCACGTCACATTCTATTCCTGTTTTGATTTGATTCACTCTACTTAGCAACAGTGGTAGGTAGTGTGTTCAAGTGTGAACCCGTTGAGTGGGTGATTAGTCAAGGGCAAAGAGACTCCTTGTACTGGTTCCACTAGTTCCACTGGTTCTATTGTCTAACTGTGGAAGAAAACAGAGTATTCAGGTTCTTTTAGTATGTAAGCAGATTGTAAGAATATATTCAGAATTAATCATAACACAAACATTGACAAAGGAAATATAACTCGTTTGTCAATGGACCCTCCAATAGCAACCACTACCTAAGATGAGAGTCCTGTCCAAGGACTTTCACAGAATACTTATACCCAGGCAACAACATGTTCCTGGCATAGTATAAACAGGTGATAGCGATGAAGGAATTGAGTGAAACGTCATACATTCAGCCCTTATCAACCGACCAGACATGGTGGTGCCAATCATATTCTCGAATATGATCAAGATGATTATGTTACTGCAATAACTAATATGGCAATCAATAGACAATAATTATGCAAACCATTATATAGAAATATGATTATTTCAACACTTCTATTTCCAGTGAGCACCAGCATGTTGCCTTTTCACTCCGCAGAATGGGTTTGTCATACCTCTGGTTACAAAGATTCATTCTTGTATCGCTGTGATGGACAAAGCTATGGAGTGCAATGTGAAGGTCAGGATGAACCTAAAGAGTGATTGACAATCATGACAGCTAGTGACAGTACAGAATCTGCTGAAGGATGAGTCAGAAGAACAATGGTCGAACATCAAAATAGAGAACAGGAGGGGTAGTTGGGTAACCAGAGAGTGTGTGTATGTCTGTGATTGTGTTCAGGATCTGAGTTTAATAACATAAATGGCACAAGCAAATACAAAGGAAAGGGTTGGAGGGAGGTCAAATCTGTCAGATGGACAGGTGACTGGCCGGGAGAAGCCAGGGGCTCAAGATCACCATAGATATATAGGACTGTTGATTGATTGATATGTGTGTGTATGTCATGGGTGACAGGAGAGGTGAGAGCATTGATCGGCACGCCGGTTTTCATGATTGACTTTTCATTTTTTTAATTCTGTATCAAGTCACCGAATCATTAATCACTCAGCCCAGGTTGACCCTTTCATGGTCCATCTGTCACATCTGTCGCTCCCTCTCTCTTTCGTTCTCTCTAAACTAAAGACTAAAGCTTTCTCTATTTGTGTTTCTCTCTCTTCCTCTCTGTCACATTTTCTTCTATCACTTCTTCATCCCTCCATTTACAGTATACTCCATTCCCACCATTGAAAATACTTCCCACCCCTTAATGCTACTTGCACAGTCTCCCACAACTAATACATTACAGAGCGCAATTAAATGAACTAAGCCCTGTTTGTATAAGATAATTGTGCATCTGCCGATGGTAGTAGAGAGAGACTCCCGGCTCCTCCGGTGGTAATTAGGAATAGTCTGGGATTAGTGCTAATATAGGTCGCTGGCTTACATGGTGCTATGCTTACCACCCCAATTACATGGGCCCAACTGTTACATGAGGCCTGTGGTATGTCCAGCAGGAATAAAGCTTGGCGTGGATGTGGAATAGCCTACACAGATGGGCTTGAAATAGAACTTTTGCTTAGTAAATGAGTGGGACGCTGCTTGTTTCGACAGTGGTGCTGACATGGTCTATGATAACCCTCATTAGTCAGGAACAGCGATGGGGTGGGGGGTAATTCTGGTTAATTTAATTTTACAGTAGCAGTAGTACTCAAGATACAATAAATAAGTCCTCTAATGTATTTTTATATAGTGGCCATCCAGGTTCAGGTGGGACAGATCAATTGATTTGCTCATTAAATCCCTTGCTCATGTTATTTTATGTGTATACTATTTTGTTTTTCTACTAAGCACTTAAACAGGATTTTTTAAAGTTGTATGGACAGTTTAGTTTCATTTTGATTCATTGTGGGAATAAAGGGACATTTAAGTCCCAATGAGGTAAAGGAAGAGAGAGATTCTGCATTTGCTTATAGGATATTTTCATAGAAACATTGTGCCCCTGGGATGCTGTGGCCTGTGGAAACAGTATGACAAATTACTTAAAGTTGAGTCACACACTTTCTGTCTTTCTTGCCTTCTTGCTTTTTTACTTTCTTATTGCAATTTCTTTCACTAAAGAACAGAGAGGAAATTAAAGAGTGGAGGAGAGTAGCAGAAGTTAAAGGAGAATATGAGATGGATATGACTTGGCAGTGTAAGGGAGAGTACAATAATGTTGGATCATTAGAAGCGGCTATTACTGTCTTTCAGTGCTCCAATAAAAATATGTTTATGCGGAGATTAATAGCTTGGTGTTGAGCTGGGGAATAGTTCAGAATAAAAAGAATGTTACTATGGGGGCAATAGAGGTGGTATATTTCAGTTAATATTTGCTTGAGGAGGGGTGGTTTATTGGTGTTCACTAATTGGTATTCACATTAGTTGAATCCCTTTTTAATGTTTTAATGTGTAAATAAGTTTAAACAAGATGGTTTGATAATGTTTTCTGACCCACATTCATACATACATACTGTATATATATTATTTCCATGTTGCATTTGCATTTCTAATATTTATGGATGAGATTCACGTCACTTATTAATATCTTATGGGATGTTGACAGGTTATGTACATCTTATTGATTAAAAACAATGAGTGCGTTTACATGGACACTAGTACGCCGATCATAAACTGATAATGGTAAGAATGTGATTATAAAAATGGTCATGTAAACACCTTTATCTGAATTCCGAAATCGGCGTATGGTCTCAAGCGGCGTATTTATAAACCGATTAAGACCCCTGGATTTTGGCCCAATCTTTCGATTCTTTGATGCATGTGAACGGCTTAGTGGCTTTCTTTCGGTTTTTGTTTACTGCGCATGTCAGACGGACGGTCGTGTGCGTTTGTTTTGATTACATACACTGATTAATGCAAAGAATCATGTAGACGCATCTATTGAGTAATCGCATTACTAACTACACGTGTACGGAATGAACGTATTATTGGCATAAACCGACATTTACCAATAATCGGGTTTCTCATGGTCATGTAAACGCACTCAATGATGATTGATGGGTGTGCAGATTTAAGAGCTCAATTCCTATGCTATGTTTCTTTGACCTCCAACCAGCTAACACTTTCTCACCACAGAGATGATCAAATCTAGACAGAGCACTCATGGCACTTTACCATGCCATAAGATGGCACCCGCTGTATGAACTATTGTCTCACAACTAAGAGTATGTGTGTGTGTGTGTGCGCTTGCCTGTAGAATTAAACTATTGTACTAGATTAGTCAACTGGATCATACTACTAGAATTGTTCTATGCCATTGTGACCCATTAATGTAGTATCTGCATGAATAAGAGGGTTGTTTATGTGTGTGTGTGTGTGTGTGTATAGTATAGTGTGTGTGCTTGATTTCAATGAGCCGCTGTGTCAGTCAGGTGTCAAATAAGAGAATTCTTAAAATCATCAACCGGATTGAAATGACAGCTTTGACAGAGGGGACAGAGATCTGATCCTGACAGAACTCCACTAGTCTGTTTAGGAATGAATTGGTCATAGGAAGGTTCCACCTTCTTCTTACTCACTGTTAGTAAAAAGGCATTCCATTAGTGGTTCCGTTGCCGTTCTGCCAAAATGAGAGTGTCATTAGACTTGTGAAGTATGCATTTGCATGTTTGTATTTAAGTCTGCAGAGCAATGTCACATTGCATCTGAGACATTTACCATCATACACTGACATAATGCAACAGGAAATGAGGACAAGGTCACACGCGACGCGCGCGCACGCGCACGCGGCGCGCACGCACACGCACACGCACACACACACACACAAAGTCTCAAACTCCAAACCATACAGTCTAGGTGTGCGCCCTTTATGTCCCTTATCTTATGTCAGCATGAGTTTGGGACTTTTACCCCTTATAACCAGTGATTTGTGCGCTCCATCAGTCGCAGTATAATAGGAGGTGTGAAGTATGGATGAGCCCCAGACAGCAGATGGTCAACAGTAGTAAAGAGACCACCAGACAAACTAACTGACAAACTGACTGCTGCCACCTGTGTCCCATTAAACAGCAACGTTGCCATTAGCCAGCTGTCTCACACACACTCTCAGTGCACAAGCTCTCTCTCGCTCTCTCTCTCTCTCTCGTAGCCTTTCCCACATCTTCTCTACCTATAGCTTGGCGTTATCCTGTCACTCTCCGTATTGCTCTTTTGCATCCACACACTCACTGTTTCCAAAAAACAAAATCTCACACCCACACAAACACATTCACACACACACTTTGCTTAACGATGCAGACAACGATGTCTTTGATAAGCATATAAGGTCACCTAAATACTGAGTCTATGGTGAGACAGGTAAACACACACAAGCATCACACACACAGTTCTCTGATTCTCTCTCTTCCTCTATTGCATTCTTATATTAAATATTTGTTTGCATATATTCCTTATTTTACTAAATGCTTTTCTTAGGATCCATGTTTAGTTTGGTTTATTCAGTCTGTCTTTTCATATCCCTCTCTTTCTCCCTATTTCTGTCAATGACATCATTATTTCCTGTCCTGTGAACTGGAACGTAAAAGAAAATTTTTTACTCACACATACTCTATTCTGCAGACAAAACCCACATACACACACAAAGACAGAGAGATAGAGGGAGAAAGACAGAGAAAAAAAAGTGACAGTGTCACATTTCTGAGGAGACCAACAGTGAACGAAATTCAATTTTTGTGACGCGATAAAATTGGGGGGACAGAATGGCTGACACCCTGTCAGGCCGTTAGAGCCGGAGCCAGCCCATGACAGACCAGGCTTTTCAACTGTTGGCTTGACGTCATGCAAACTCTCACATGTACACTAAAGATGGACTGTTTGGAGTATATCAATCAAACCCCTGACTTTCTGCATCCCCTGTGGAGCGATAATATGTGTGTGTGTGTGTGTGTGTGTGTGTGGTCGGTCGATTTTGCTTATCTCTTCACAACTGCTTTTAAGCTTTAATTGGTCCAGAGGGAGCTGCATGTTTTCTGTGGATTTACAGAATCTCTGTCTCTCCATACAGAAATCTGGGGAAGTCTGGACTTAGAGTATCGTGCCTTGGACTAGGTAAGTTAAATGCACTGCCCTGCAATGCTATGTTTTACAATTGAAGAGGGAGAGTGAATTCCTGAGGTGCAATGTGTCACCTTGGTCAGCATTATGTTTGAGTCACGTCATTACAAACACCAACGTCACTCTGCCTCTCAATTCTTCTTACGGGCACTATGGGTTATATTAGGTCCATTTTTAATGTGTCTTTGTATATAAAAGTATATCCATTCTAGAAATGTTATGACCGCACTGTTTCTGAATTTAGTTATGTTCTACATATATTGTGGGTCACCAAAGCAAAGAGAGAAGATCACATACCCACACAACCTCACAAATGCCCGCACACTCACAGCTGCGCTGGGTAAGGGGAAAATGTTAAGGCAGAGGAGTCAGCACTTTTATTTGAGGATTCAAAGGCCCATCGGGACAGTGTGCGTGTGTGCGTTTCACTTGACCTAGTAAAGTATATCAGACATTCCTAACAATAATGGTGGAACACACAGTACCAAACAAACGCATGTTTGCAAGTCTTATAAAATATGAATGATTTTCTTTTTGCATACACATTTAGCTGCCACTTGCCTGTTGCCACCTTCTGTATATGAGCCAAATTACAGACGAACAGACCGACAGGCACAGAGAGACGTTAAAGGTACAACAAGGAGAGTGGAGAGTGTCCACATCTGTCTCAGTTAGAAGGCTCTTTCTACCGATATGTCATTTGATTCCCTTGCTGCATCGTTTCGGCGTGATACTCTGGGTAAGATGTGATCGGGGCTCCTCAGCGGGTGTCTCCCTGTGGCGTTTGGCCAGCTGAGGCACAGGCTGGACAGAATGAAGCACTTGGCCTGGAGGGTAGGACCAAGTGTTCCCCTGTGTCTTCGGCTGAGCTCTCTCTCTTACAGAGGCAGACACGCACACACACACACACACACACACACGAGAGTCCCACACACTCTCCTATGCAAGCACACGGACACACAGACACACTGTCACATAATGCCGTGGGCCAACAAAAGGGGGTGTCCACCCGTCTATTGGAAGAGAACAAGGCTCTGTCAAAGAGGTCCCACAGAGATGGAGCACGGAGCCGGCCCTTCCACATAACCTTTCCCCTGTTACTGGGGACCGGAGCGGCCCAGTGGAACACACACACACACGTAAGGGATGAAGGGGTCTGGTGCAGAAGAGGTATGTTCAGGGTTGTGCCGTCAGTTTGAGGGGCAGTGACATTGGCAGCCAGGGGGAGGGGGGTCGGGGAGTGTCTGGCTGAGGGGATAACCGGCTGGGCATTGGCGTTTCATGGCCCAGGTGGCAGGCTGGTAGAGAAGGTCAGTGCGATGTCAGCTGTCTGCCTCTCACTGAGCCCCCAGACAGCGGGGACACAGGCAGAAGAGAGGGGTGCAGTTAGGAGGGAGACGGTGGTAGAGACCCATAGAGATGAGGTCATGTAGAAGGAAATGAGAACAAGAGAGTGTAGTAAGGAGACTGAAGTAAGGAATATAGGGATAGAGTATGTGTGTGTGTGTGTGTGTATCTGTTTGTGTGTATGAGTGAGTCCTGTCAGAGTTTCAACAATGACGTGTTTATTTGACCTAATAACTCAGGTCACTTAGGGTTGCTGCTCTACAGGAGATTAGTTTTTGTTTTACCATAGTCTGCCATCACAGACGGACAGATAATACTCCAAAACAAACACACAGAGGCACAAACATTCACACGGAAGTACACACTTCACACCGCCTTGCGGTTTGAATATACTGAGATGCAGATGGAGAGGAACCACCGCTTTGTACTGTATGTTTTTATTCAGAGATTTGTGAAAAAGCAGACAAGAGCGCAGTGAGGCTTGATCAAACAAGCATTTTAGTTGAGTGAGTGAGTTCAGAGGAAAGCCCTCAAGGTGCATCTCGGACTTCTTTGAGCAGAGCATGTACCACTTTTCTACAATATTTATTTTGGAATTTCGGCTAGTTGAAACAACTGTCAAAAGGATGCTTGCCAACTTTAGATAATGAAATGTGTCAGAAATCTCCAAAACGGTTTTTATCTTATACAATTGTTGAAACATAACAGACCACAGGGAAAGAGAAGCAACCAATTGACCTCTGGCCAGCCAATCTTTAATTTTAGCACCGTGGACAGCAGCTGACGGAAGCGCACGCAACCGAGTTTTATTCAATAATTAATTCAGAAGTATGAAGAAGAGAACAAACAGGTGGACTACAGCCATAACTGTGTTCCCGCTTAATACAGAAGTGTTGATTGATAGGGAAATAAAACCAACCTTCTCTTTTGTCTCTTTAAAATTCACACCACATGTACTATCCCTCCTTTTGATACTCTTTCTATTTTTCTTGAGTTCCCAATGCATAACATTTTTTCATCATTCCCTCTCTCAGTATTGTATCTTCGTTTCTTACGCCTTTTCCTTCATAAACATTGTTCCTTTGTTCTTCGTGCTGTATATTATTTCTGTTTTGTGGAGCAAATTATTGACAGGGTAATCATTTAGCCCAAATGGACAGCTACAAAAGCAACAGGACAGCTACAAAAAAGAAACGTCAAGAGATCAGCTTGGCGTGTGACTTGATCTAGCCCACGGTTGAGGAGAGAAATGAAACTAGTGACGACAAGATGAGTAGATAGATGTCAGGACCGGCGCAGGAGGCTGCAGCTTCACTGAAATGGCTGTTTGTGTGTGTGTGTGTGTGTGTGTGTGTTCACACCCGGGGGCTTGAGTAGGTCTTTGTGCAGACAGGCAGAGGAGTGACGCTAATCTGTGGCGCGTGGGACCAGGGTCGAATGAGGGCTAGCACTGAGTTATGGGAGCAGACAGCTAGGAAATTGACTGAGTCACCACAATACTCTGGCAGCGATCGTGTCGGTCAAAGGAGAGTAGTTTGGTGGAGATAAGGGCACTTCATTGGCAAAAAGCTGTGTTCTTCAAAGGGCATCACATAAAAAGACACACACTCTTCATTTACCTCACATTGTATCTCAACTGAATATTGTATTCAATTGACAGTACTAGGGTTGACCCAAATACTTCGATCGTTGCCATGGAAATCAATTTCCAAATCAGATTTCGAAGGTTGTGTTTTTTAATATAGGCTATAAAGCTCTTGCCAATTCAAAGTTAGCGTCCAAAAAGTGTATTTTCTAACTAGAAAATTATTTAGACTACTTTAACAGTTAATAAAAATAATTTAAAAAGCTCAAATGCGCTTTCCGCTGTGGTTGCAGCTAATATGATCGTTAGAATGTCATTGCATTCATATAGCCTATGTGCTTTAGGGAGTATCCTATGTGTAGGCTCATTTAATGTAGATCATTTAATAGCCTAATACTAATTGTTTTCACGTCTTAGATATATTATTTTATCTATCCTTTCACTTCAATTATATAACAAATGAAACAAGTGTCTGTAATGCAAAATAGTACACACTGGTTAAAATTCTAAATCATAGGGTTATATTATTTCAATTTGGGAGAGTAAAATTGACCGTAGTTGCAGAAACATGCACATATGTTACTACTTTACTCTCGGCAATGCGCTGCCAAGATTTAGCCATTCACATTTATTTAAGCTATACATCCTGAGATTATCAACGTGCTGTCTTCCGGGGATCAAAAATACAGAGCATGAGCCATTGGCCAAAATATCTGCTTACGTTGCCAACCGCACCCCGTTTATGTGAACAGACACAAACTCCATGGAGTTAACACCGACTTAACTAACACACATCTTAATCACCGTTGTAGTACCGTTTAACACCCATTTGGATAATCAGAGGTTGTCAACTCCGAGTTTCCTTGTTAACCTCGAGATAGATCAGAGTAGTTTAACCTCAGTTCGTAGTATAGGCCCTAGGTCTTTAATTAAGTAAGATACATTTTACTCTTTAAATAAACAGAGTAGCCTACAAGTAGACAGCCAGGAGAAGCTCTGCTTTGAGCATGCTACTAAGCATCAACAGACCACCTCTGGGCGAGTTTCCTTATCACAGATCCTTAGAGCTCTTCTTTAAAAAAGTTAACCCAGGCTGCAAACTTTGCCACTGAAGCAAATATACAGTGAGCTATGTAAGTAGTGGGTCAGAGGTATTATGAATGATTAAATACATATGTACTAAAGTTTGTTTTGCAGTCAGGTGCCATTTTATTGTATATTTTTTAATAACCTATTGATATTAAATATGCTACAATAATGGCCCCATAATTACTAGAAGTGAAAGGGACTCGGTTAGTCTCCCTTTGAAAGGTCTCTGAGCTATATTGAACTATAATCATTCCTTGTCCTGCATACTGATCAATGCCCTATAGCGATAAATCCATCCCGTTAAACCAAACACATCTTTCACGTACTAGTACCTTTTCCTCCTCCAGACAGCTGATCAGTTCTTCAGGGACTCTGCATTCACGTAGGAAATCAGAGGCCGTGATGACTCTACACATGGAAAGTGCTGTGAATAGGATATAATGCAATGATGAACCACTGATACCCAACATTTGAAACAGTTGCATTGTGTAAAGTTTGAACAATATCACATAGGACGTGATCACATTACCTGCCACTGCCAGGCTTAACCCTGGCCTATTTAAACATGTTTGTCAGGACATTACTAGTACTACTATGCTAAGTTGATGATGGATGTCCTCTTCCAAAACAAGAAGCTCCCAGTAAAATCAGATGTGCTTTCACACGTTCATCTAACCATGGTGTGGCCAACCATAACACCAAAGAGGAGGACACTTTGAGATCCTGCGTACGTCAGCGTCCCGCGCACGATCTTTCATTCTACTCTCTGTCGTGCACTTAACAAAAGACAGCAAACCTAGCTAGCTGTTTAACATAGCTTTTAAGCTTGACCGTTTTCAGATAATAATTTCTTAGATCACACAAGTCTTAAAGGTGCAGTATGTAAGTTTCAATTTATAGCAATAAATTACATTTTTTATGTTGTTTTACGTTTATTACATACCTCCTGGAGGATATCATTAAACCAAACGCTCAGAGAGAAGGTGCGCCATACATGAGCACCCTGGGCCCTGTATTCAGCTTTTCAAAAATCTAGGGACGCCCGCCCAACCCTAACCAATCGGGAGTTTTTTTGCAAGGAGTAAGGGATACCTGCCTGTCAATCATCTCACGTGCACACTCCTAGGTAAATACAGGTCTGCTTACAGCGTCACCCTCCAAACAAGCTTGTTACAATTCGCATCGCAGACAAAAGTAGCAGCGGTGTGAACTAGTTGCAAGGCGGCTGAATGTCCTCGCAAAAAACTTGGCTTGTCAAATCGCCAAGTGCAGTTTTAGAACGTTAGGAAGTATCGCGCCAGATTTGTCAAAAATGCATTATTCGTTTACATGCATACGTTGGATATACTCGGCAACGTTGAGTAGCTATGGTGCCAATCGCAACAAAATAAAAACGATTGCTCATACTAACAGGAGAATACAATTATGAAATGGTTTTTGTTAACGTTAGCTAACTATGTCGTTACTATGGAAACGGTCATTTGTGTCTCTGCTCATTGCTTTGGTATGAACCACTTAGTTTTTGAGCGTTTACGATCCGACGTTCTGGATTCTTTTGTTTCTCACCTCGGAATCAGACATCGCTTTATGTATTGTTGGTGAGAACTGGAAATATGCACAACACAAGTCAGAGCGCGCACGGGCATGTGTGGGATGGGCCTTTGAGAGGAATAGGAGGGACCAAAGACCAAGACCAAAGGGACGAAGCCCATAAGGGACTTTATTCAAATGAAAATGTAAACTTGAAAATGCAAATGCAATTCCACAATAGCGATATCACTTTCCACATTCGAATGTGTTATTTGAGACAAAATGTAAGTGAAAATGCAATCATCCCATTTGCATTTTCAAAGTCTCCAATGGGCATTCTGTGTCAATATTCAAATTCAAATGCAAAAGCTGTTTGACATTACATTTTCAAAGTCCTACCCCGTCATACTGCGGACAATATTAAAATGTTAATTCAAACTTGAAAATTAAAATGCAATACAAAAAATGTATCCTAATTTTCCATTTGTGCAAGCATTATTTATGTTACAATTAAAATTAAAATGCAGTTGTCAAACAATTTGGAAATGAAATGGAAATTGCATTTGCCATTTCATTTTCAAAGACTTCATCTTCAGTACTACGCTGTGCAGTGGACAATATTCAAATGCAATACGCGAATCAGCGCTAGGAGTCTATTGCATTTGCATTTTCAAGTCACCACGCACTCTTTGGGACAGAACATGAAAATTCAAATGCAATCAATCAAATGCATTTTTTCATTTTCATTTGAATAAAGTCCCTTATGGGCTTCCATACAGGAGGTTGGCTTTTTTGAGTGTTGTGAATCAAATTCTTGCAATTTTTTCCCCAATTCTCTAGAACTACATACTGCACCTTTAAGGGAATATACTATGTATAAAATAGGGATGATCTCGAAAGGAGGAAAAATTTGTATCTGACTCAAGGCTGTGCCGGTAGACGAACGTGGTGTTTCAAAACCGGCCAAAAGCTGTACTGATGGCCACCCTAAGTTCATCATATCAAAAGCAAAAAAAACTAAAAACAACTGTGGCGTTAGGTAGGGGGGTAGCTAGCTGACTCCTTTCTGATGTGATTTGCAACAAAGCAAATATTATCTAGCTAACATAGCACCCGCGAGCAGGTTATCATTAAATGAATGATTAGATGAATTTACCTGATGTAGCCATACTCCATAATGTTGCATCTCCGCAGTAACATGTGCGGGTGGCATTCCCTGTAAATCGGCAGCGTCTGTGGTGTGACTGATCCAACCTTAAGCGAAGTGATGTCATACTTACCAAGAAACACAATTTTTCCGAGTTTTCTTTTCGTACATTTGTGACTTTAATCTCAGAGAATTTCTCCGTTTTTTTTTTTGCAGGCCCAGTGAAATGATTATCACTACCATTTTTGCAAGTTTTATAAGAAACAAATATTTTGTATTTAGTAGCTGATGCATTCCTGTAGTTTTAGCTGATTGGATAACAGAACAATATTGAACTCCCATCGTATGTGTAGTACGCATTGTTTCTATTTAAAATGTCAGAGGTCTCCTTTATTTCACTCAGATTTCATTCGTCGACATGAACAAGAGGAAGGCATGTGACATTTTTGTCAGTTTTTGGTCAGTCAAAAAAGAATTGTAAGTTGAGAAAATATTTGCGATTCTGAACTTTGGGGGACAGAAGATGGCAGATACTCAGAATTGGGAGGGGAGATTATAAAGAGGGGTAGTTATATACATTTCATGTTTTATTGTAAGCCAATCAGATTTGTCAATATTGAGTTATACATGTGTCTGACATGTACCTGCTGATTCCAGATTCTTTCTTTCCCTTTCTCTTGCTCTCTCTCCTTGGAAGAACCTGCTCTCGCTCTCTTCTCCTCTTGTCTCACTCACCTTGGAAGAACCTGCTCTCTCTTCTCTTGTCTCAATCCTTGGAAGAACCTGCTTTCTCGCTCTCCTCACTCTGTTCCAGCTGCCTGTCTCATTCTCTCTATTTCCTCTCCAGATGAATGTTTTTAAATGACAAACTTTTCAGTTACGTCTCCATGGAATCCTGCTTTTTTAAACGCGTAAGCAAGAACATCTGACACAACAGCAGCAATTTTGATTCAAGTTTTCATTACCATAATTTTTGTTTATGGAAAACTGGTGTATCCACCAGTTTTCCCACCCTATATATGCCATCAAATCTATTTAAAATTGACATATATTGAAATACATTTAATTATTATATTTAAGCAAGATTTATAATATATTTTAAAGACCGGGTGTACTGTCAAGGAGAAATTAAATACTGTAATAGTTAATTAATACTTGCTCTTTCTCTCTATCTCCTGTTCGTCCTCACTCGCCTTCTCGTTCTCTTTTTCTGTCTCTCCTCTCTTTATCCCAGTGAAGAGAGTTAACACTGTTGGCAAGCTTACTGAGTTAACCTGCTAACTTAAATTTTCTCTCGCCAAATTGTAACCTACCATCAGAGCATTATTTCGTCCCTTTCCCGACAAGCTAGTATAATAAGCCTGGTACCAATGGATTCCTCTGGTTATGTAGTTTAACTGTTTCATACGATGATACATTCGCGCTACAAATTTCGCTACTGTTGGTCTAGCCCAGATAGTGCAATTTCGACACTAGTACGGTAAAAGAACGGCTCTCGCGGGTACGACTCGGTTCCCTTCGTTTGTATCAAAAAGCCGTTCAAAAATAATCGGATCGTTCGCTAACGTCACGTCACTAACCTCGGGTCTGACTCGACTACGCTCACGATAGCTAGTTTTTTTTTTCGTTTTTATTGAATTACGTTTTTAAATTGTTGCTGAATGGATTCACTTGGAGACCGCCGGACTGCGGTGGAGACGGGCATCGCTTTTCCACCGCGAAAGAGCCGGCTCTCGGACAGGAAAACGGATTCCAAGCTGGCCCCAACTCTATGCTGGTCAAAGACCAAGCACCACTTTTGGTCCCGCCTTTAATCAAAATTTTGATTGGAAAAAGAAGTCACATTGATGAGCGCTGCACTTTGGCAAAAGTTAATAAACTATTTTTCACATCAGATCGGCATGATGTGCTCTGCCAAAAGTGCAAGGGGGCACCAATGTGAAAAAGGAGCATGCCAGGCACTTCTTTAAAGAAGTAAAGAATGGAAAGAGGCACTAGAAGTTGAAAAAGCGATTTCAGTTGACTCCGCTTCGCTGCTAGTCCGCCATTGCTTGTAGTTGAGGTATTAGCTGGATCCGAATAGTCCAATAAAGAACGTCCTAATGACTTTCACTATGTACTTTTCCTTAGCCTCGAGGGAAAACGTCATGAGGTTAAGGAAAGATATGAAGGAGAACTCATAAGGACTTAGGAAAGACAAACGCGTTACTACAGGAGTCCGACTGCACTTACACTAAGCCACGCAATCATGCGACTGTGGTTTTCGTGGGTCGTTCGTGTAGAAACTACGATGTCCCGTAGATTAACTGTAGCCTACAAAAAGCACATCTTAAATACTTCGCCCGTGCGTTGTCACCGTGTTGTTTCATAGTCTATATATAAATGTGCGGGCAAGCCAGAGAAATATATTAGCCTACTTCATTACCAAGGTTGGAATTTATATTTAAAAAGGGAATATAGGCTACTTAACATGTCACAAAAGTTTACTAACTAAATATGTCACTTTAAGAATGGTTGCTCGCGTCCTTATCCCCCGTCAACTCATGTTAATCGCCACTCGTGAATCCCAATGAATGTGATTGCATAAAGCCTAATTGTTAAATGTATGCAGGTTATGCATTTATGTTCGGTAGGCTATACAAATCTGCTAGGATAGTTACATATCTTAAGTTTCAAACATGTTGATATTTGAACACATATAGGGGCATATTAGCAAGTTCCAGCATAACATAAGATGGAAAAATGCTTAATAAACAACTAGGCTACATGATTTGCATCCCTTGACAGTCAAGTCGATCCACGGCTGAATGGTGTATAGCTTTAAATATTGCTGCAACAAGGAATTGTGGGGCGGCATTTCTTCTTTCCTTTTGTAAAGGATCGTCCACTGTATCCTATGCTAAAGTACAAGTTAGGAAGCACTGAAGCACCTTTCCTTAACACTTAGGGCCAATTCCAATCCCTTAAAGTTGCCGACTTTTCGTTGACACTCACCACTTCTCCTCGACGTAAACGCGCGCCGCCATATTGAGTGTCATTCCAATTGCTTATAAGCGAAGAGCGAGTGGCTATATGTAACCTTCTATGCCTCCTCCCGTGAAGGGCGCATCAAAGCTGACTTTTAACTGAATCTGTCCCAGAATTCTTTGCGATGAATGACAAACACAGGTTGAAAGGTTCTTCACCATTTCAAATGAACCGTTTTCGTTCTCTCCATTACTGAAAAATAGCTAGAACTGATTTATTTTATAACTATTTAACTTAGGTAGCTTTATGCTAAAATATAGCATAGCAAATAGTTTATATTTAAAAGTTAACCAAATATAACTACGTCTTCTTCTTCTCATAATCTTCCCATGGGTTATTCGGGGTAATTGAAGATAGTAAAAGCCACGTGCTACTGCTGTAAAACTTTCCATTGTTATTGATTTCTTCTTTCTGGTGAAGGACGAGTCGGTTCCAATTTGAAAAGTTAAGTCCCACCTCGCCTCCCTGCCTCTCCATCAAGTGTCCACTCGATGATGACGAATAAAACGTCACAAAAGTGGCCACTCGCGCGAGGAACCTTCATGAAGTACCCTTCTTTAATATGGATTGGAATCGACCCCTTTTAGAGAATTCGAACAGTACTTATCATGGCTGCCACGTAGATACGTACGGGTCATTTGACTCAGTTAAGAACGTTCCTAAGCAAAATATAGAATTTTAACATGGCCATTGCGTAGACCAGAGCAACCAGGCGTTACTCTCCTGTTGTCAGAACGACCACGCCCCCTTTTGGGGGAAAACCATCGGCTGTAAAACTACCGGTGGCAATTGGACAACTAGTGTCACTATGCCTAAAAGCTCTCTGACCATTTCATTTTTAATTTATAAACGCACCCATAACTAAACAAGCAGCTGGCTAACGGTTACTTTTAATCATTAACCCATATTCGTATAATTTAGTTAACTTTGTGTGTGGGGACTCTAGCTTGGCGAGGCTGCTAGCATGCTAATACCTAATGTTGCAGGTTGGTAACGTTAGCGATTTTCTTAGTTCACATTAACGTCACATTGGACAGACTTAATTCTTAACGACAGAAAAAGTGACAGATCAGACAGATTCAATAAGGTAGTTGTATATGTCAGGGTCTGGCATATATGGCCATTTGGTATGGTCGTTTGTCCACTTTGATGGAGGAAGACTAAACTAAGGACACCCATACCTTTCTTACATTTAGAACACCGATCGTTGATCGGCAACAACATAATGTAATTGTTTGCCTGACTGGCTATGGGATTTGGGCTCTTAATAGCTGCAACACTGTGTTTAAAGCAACACTGTGTTCTTATTTTATGCTATTATATTGTCAAAGACCTCGGATTTTGTATTGACCGCCAATCAAAATGGACGGGATGTTTTCCCCCAAAAGGGGGGCGAGGGCATGATGCAAGCGCAAAGTTCCCGGATGATTGCTCTGGTCTATTGCTGCGAAAGCAGAGATGTATAATGACGTAATGACGTGGCTTTCTAGCCTGTGCCAAAGCAAATGGTTCTTCTAAGGCTTGCAAATTGAACCCGTGAACTGGTTTTAGGTTCGTGTTGGTGGAAAAGGGGAAAGAATGCCAGCTTTGTCAGCTCATTGCTAGAAACGTCCTGCTGTAGCCCTGAAACTCTTCTAATGATCCGACATGTTGCCAGTGGAGATTCTGAGCATAAATTGTATCAGCTTAAGCCTTGTTAAAACATGGATAGCAACCATACACTATCAATTGTAAACAATAATAAATGCAAAAGTTAATTTGGCATGTTTATAGTGGGCAATTCTACTAAAAGGGTTCTGAAAAATGTAGCTTTGCAGCTGTTGCTGTTCTTTCATGGTACATTTTTTGTTCTAAATCAACATTTGCATTCCCCATCGGATAACATCAATAAAGTGCCTTGAAACTCAGAGGATGAAGAAGACATCATACTGCATATCTGGTTATCCCAAATCAACATTCCACAGACGCCTCAAACAGAATGCGGCATCAAACCTTCCTGATAGCCGCAAGGTCTCAGGCTAGTTTCTATAAAGTGCCATCACTAACAGCTGGCTTACTCACAGTGAATTTGTTTGCATAGATATATTTTAAGAGGCACAAGGCAATGCGGGCCAACGCCACACAAATTCCACACGCATCACAATTCTTCAGTTATGATATATATATTTTTTACATCCGCAAGTATTCCCACAGATGGGCACGTCCATGTGTTTTTACATTGATGATACTGGTTGTATTAGATTCCTTCCCATAAGGGTACAGTGTGTGTGTGTGTGTGTGTATGTGTGTGAGAGAGAGAGAAAGAGAGAGAGAAAGTGTGTGTGTGTGTGTGTGTGTGTGTGTGTGAGTGAGTTGGCTAGACAATGCAGTGTGTACTACCTTGTCATCCCACTGACAGATGTCCCTGAGCCTTTGGCACTGTTCCTGCTCTCCTTCCTCCTTTCCTTCTTCCTGTATTGTTTCACCCTATTCTGTGCTTTCCTTTCTCCTTCCCTCTTCTGGATCGACTCTCACCTTTTTCTATCCTGTACTTTATTCTCCTAGACTTCCCTTTTTGTCGTTCACATTGAAGAATAACTCCACATACAACCCCTGATACTACGAGAAGCATACATCCACACACGCATGCGGTCACGCTCACAAACACACACAGGTTTTGGGTTTTTTCCTTGGAAGACATTGTGTTGACACCTTGCGTTGTCATTAACCAGCATTGTTTTTTTTATAATAAATTAAAGTTTCTTGTTAACTATACTACCAGGTGTTTTACAAGTTTTGAACAATATTTTAGTAGATTATGTTATTGCAGAACTAATCTAAACTTCAATTACGAAAATATATTTATTTGTAGAAGTGTGTATTTATTTGTATAAGTGCTTACAACATAATGTAGCCAGTCTTTAAAAGGTGTCTATCTCCCTCTGTCTGGCAGTGGAAAAGAGTAATCTGTTTTGAAAACCTTTTTCTTAACGTTACACCACGACATGTATAATTCATTCAGCCAGAGTGTTGAGACTTGAGAGTTTTCTTTTTGCATTTTCTACGTGTATGCAACTGTAGGATGGAACCACTAATATGTATTTTCTGTTTCCCTCTGCCCCTCCCCTCTCACTCCTACAGGTACATGGGTAACATTTGGCGGACAAGTCACAGATGAGGTACGAGGGAGTTAAATAGCACATATTCTATTCTACCCCGGGATAAAACACATACTAGCCTAACACTGTACCAAATAGGTACAATGAATATCCAATATCCAAGTACTGCTGAAGCAACAAGATAAGTGTAAAGGAACATACAAAGCAATAGAACGCTTAATAGCAGATCATGCTCTCATCAGAACTGAGATGGTGGTCTGGCGGTACAATTATTAGTCTGACTGTTCAATGTCACTTACCCATGAGTATTTCAGATGTTTATTCTCCCGCGGGTGATGTTGTAGGACAAAGTACTTCCCTACTTGTTATGCTACGCATGCACACACACACACACACACACACACACACACACACACACACACACCATATCTTTACATGGCTAATGTTAGGACCTTGCTAGAGAGAGTGCTGGTGGGAAGATCTCAGTGAATGTCCCTTTGCCTGTGTTCTACTCAAGTGGGAACTAATATAGTCTGATGGGACTTGTAGGGCTTGCCTGGGGTCTGTACAGTGGTTTGCACACACACACACACACACACACACACACACACACACACGCACATAAACAACCTGAGGTTTTAGGACACTAGGACACAGAGAAATTTAAATTGGGAAGTTTGGGACACATAGCTGTTGGAAAGTTCACCTCTGACCTTGGGTCATACGGTACCAGACAAATGAGCCCCTGTCCACACATTGCCAGCACTACATGTTCCTGGGTGTAGTGTTCCATCTCCAGAATACAAACTAAACACTGAAACAGACGCACACACATTCATACACACTCACAGACATTCACAAAAATAGCCTGAACATATGCTGCCATTCCCTGTCCTTACTTAACAGACCAAATAATTTTCCTTTGGATCTTCTCACGCACACATACACATATACTGTATGTACACACACACTCACACACACACACACACACATTAAATAAAAGCATATAGTACGATATTATGGTTCTGTTGCACACTTACACGCACACAGATGCAAATGACTCAAGATATGATAGATAACACTGTTAGACACTTTCTTGGTGCGTTTCCCACTGACCTGCAACAAAAATGCCAGCCTGTTTAATGTTGAAGCTTTAGCTCACGAGGTAAGAGGTCTACTGATGGTCCTTCAAAGTTGCCTGCCATCTTAAAGTCTCCACTGCTGGCCACTCCACTTTGTTCTGTCCACCCACACTCATGCTCACAGTCTCTTGTACAAACCAAACTGCACAATCATCCTCATCCTCTAATATGGAGTAATGTCAGAGGTTAAAGCATGGAATTAAACGCATACAGTAGTCAGTGTAGTCAAATGCATAGTTTAGGTGATTACCATTAAGATTCATGAGGGTGAAAGCCAATCCCCACACCACCGCTTGGGTTTATCCTCTGTGGTGGAAAAGCACTGTGCAGATTCACTGTGTGTGTGTGTGTGTGTGTGTGTGTGTGTGTGTGTGCTCATGTTGGACCCTTAAAGTCGCCCGTCTCCGCTCATTGTCTCCCTGCTCTACAGGGGCTCGTAGCGCGGTGACAGTTCAAAGCATGGTGTTATGACATTTTTGCTTCCACACAGTGTAACTTGGGTTGACAGCGTACAGTGGTAACCGTCGGCCATTTTGAATTAGTAAGCCTTCATGGTGGGAAATGTAATTTGACACAGCACTGTCAGATGGAGTGACAGAGAGAGCAGGGGCAGATATCACCCCTGATCTTGTGCAGTTGACGTGTGCTTCGGGACAACTTAACTGTGAACATTGCAAATAGCATTCAAGATAAACCATCAAGACTTCTTTTTTGATTTAAAGGAAAAAGTGCGATTCTAAAACCCTTCCAATTGGACGGTATTGTATCAGGCATTGTATTAGAATGCCCATAGTATATATAAGTATAATAATGTAAATAAATTAACATACAGTATGTATAAAACCTTATTTGCATTATTATACATACTATATACACTGTAATGGAGTAGTAAATCATATACGTATAACAACGTAAGACGTAGCTTTCGTATTTATGTTAGACAGTGCTGTGTTGAGACAGAAAGAATAATAATAATTCATTTTATTTAGTGCTTTTCTAGATACTCAAAGCGCTTTACACAAATTAGTCACCAATTAATACCACAGAACAGAACGAGCTATCAAACACAACACTCAGTCTGAGTGACACCACGGCAGCCAATTTGCGCCAGACATGCTCACCCAACATATTACGACAGACTTGCTCACACACATAGGACACACAGACCGACTCCACTTGAATTGGCAGTGACTGGTCAGGGCACTGGTAGGAAGATGCGGCATGTTTTTTGATGGTGGGAGGAAACCGGAGTACCCGAAGGAAACCCACACAAGCACGGGGAGAACATGCAAACTCCACACAGAAAGGCCCTTGGCTGAGGTGGGGTTTGAACCCAGGACCTTCTTGCTGTGAGGCAACAATGCTAACCACTGAGCCACCATGCTGCCCGCAGATAGAGGAATGGAGGAATGGAGGATAAGAGGATAAGAAGATAGACACACAGACGGCTGTCTGAACTGGATGCAAACCTGTGCTCTCAGCGGAGCACATACAGAGAGAGTGGCTTGTACATCCTACAGAGGCACAGACACAGTCAGCACAGCATACAGAAACATATACACGAACAGCACAGCATACAGAAACATATACACGGACAGCACAGCATACAGAAACATATACATGGACAGCACAGCATACAGAAACATATACACGGACAGCACAGCATACAGAAACATATACATAGATAGCACAGCATACAGAAACATATACACAGAGAGCACAGCATACAAAAACATATGCTTAGATAGCACAGCATACAGAAACATATACATGGACAGCACAGCATACAAAAACATATACACAGATAGCACAGCATACAGAGGCCACTCATAGGACCATAACCACAAGTCAATTCTGCTGTATTATTATATGTTTGTAATTTTTATTGTATGCTTTGGCAATATTTACCCTGTAAATTCATGCCAAAATGGAATTGATAAGTCGGCCACTCAGCGATGGCCCAGCCATTGCTAACTTGTGGACCTTGAGAGTTTCAATGTCAGCTGCTCCAAAAGGCACAACTGCGTGAATACTTACACATTATGAAAAGGCAAATGATCTCACTCACTTCGACGCAGCCATTTCCTTTTTTTAAAGCAAGCCCAGCACATACACACACACACACACACACACACACACACACACACACACACACACACACACACACACACTTACACATTGTGATGTAACAGCAAAACAAGCTAGAGGAAGTTTCAGGTCAATCCTATAACAATGGTGGTACATTGACTTCAGGTCATGTTTCTCTCACAGAGTAATGTTAAATGTAACTCTGTCTGTGTGATATCTGTGTCTTTCTGGACACGTGTGTGTGTGTGTGTGTGTGTGTGTGTGTGTGTGTGTTTGTGTGTGTGTGCACGCCTGTGTTTATGTATTTTGGTTGGTGGTACATCCTGGTGAGAATGTGGGTGGGTGTGTGTGTGTGGTTCTTTAGCGAAGCTAGAGCTGGGAGAATGCTGAGGAGGTTTGCATTAATTAGATGTTCAAGACGCGGTGAGACGTGGGAAGACTATGATTACAGGAGGGACACGCTCCCCTCACAGTATCCACATTACCCTCTCATTTTCTCTCCTGGATTCCTCTTTTCTCTATCTCTTTCTCTCAACCCTTTTACTAGGTCTCTTCATTTTGCTTTCCCAATGTCTCTCTTTTGATCCGTCTTTCTTTCTCTCTTTCCTTCTCTCCCCTTTCTTCACTCCCTCCCCTTTTCCCCTTCCAAGAGTGTGCTTTCAACTGCTAGGCTCAAGGACATTCTCCCAGGTGGTGATGGATGTATCTTTATCCATTCTTTACTTTAGAAAATTCAGTTTTTTGTCTGGATTCTCGGCTGTCTACCACTCCGTTCCCGGGCACTGAACCAGCTTTATCTTCCACTACTAAACAATTCCACTGTTTACACTTCCTAATTTGTCTGTCAACCCTCACATATACAGTAATGTGCAAAAGGTTTAGGCAGGTGGGAAGAAAAAAAATTATATAAAAATATAAATGTTAATTGTTTATTTTTTTATCAATACATAAAATACAAAGTGAGGGAAAAGCAAATCTGTATTAAATCAACATTTGGTATGACAACCCTTCACCTTCAAAACAGCATCCCCTGCCTAAAACTTATGCACAGTACTGTAAATGAGACAAATTAGCTCTCTCTCTCTCTCTCTCTCTCTCTCTCTCTCTCTCTCTCTCCACACACAGCTGAATTCCTGCTGCTTTGGCAGAGAGAATAGCATTGGGTCAGGTCGGTGGATCCTCTGAGAGTTGCATTGTCATCAGATTATCTTCCTGGGCTCTGGACCAGGCTTCAGAGCTGGAGTCAGCCCATTTCACACACACACACACACACACAGGCTTCCACCCACAAACCAATGCACACACACACAGGTATTCGTCCACTCACCAATGTACACACACATGCTCTGACATTTGAATGCAACTCCACTTTTGAGATCGACACACTCACGCAAAAAGAAAATGACTTCAAATTCACTTACTGCCTACTTGCAATAAAGCACGTCATAAAAGGAAATTGAGGAGGAGAAGCAGATTAACTCAGCCTAGTGATTTATGAACATCGTGTCTGTTTTCGTGGAGGAATCTGACACACCAGGGACACACGGTGTAGTCCACCCACACATAAACGCACATGCACTCGCACAAACACACACAAACACACTGGAACTATATCCCAGTAAAAAAGGCAACACACTGGGGATCATTATGAGAATAGGCATTCTCAAGGGTCACACACATGTATAAAGTAAATGTAATTCAAAAGGAAAACTTAACTTGGTGACCACCTGACCCCATGACCCTATCTTGGCCTCTGCTCTTGACCTCTAATTTGAATCTTTGACTCGTCCTAGGTGGCGGAACAGCTGATGACCATAGCATACGAGAGCGGAGTCAACCTGTTTGATACGGCAGAAGTGTACGCAGGAGGAAAGTGAGTCCATTTCGGTCTGAAGGAATTCTGTTAGACTCGATGACCAGATTGCTACTCAGGTCTATAGCTGATTTTTCTCCTGTAAATATTATTTTGGTATAGAGTACTTTTTGGCCCATAAGTATATTGTTCTGTAAAATGAGAGCATGTGTCTTTTTTTTTCAGAGCCGAAATCATATTAGGAAATATTATCAAGAAGAAACACTGGAGGTAATTGTGTACATGTGTATGTACGGCCGTGTGTGAGCATGTGTACGGTCATGCTTGTGTTCAGTATCAATTCAAGTGCAAACAACTAAACAAATTGGAACATTGTAAAATATGTAGTAGCGCGCAAACACACACAAACAAACACAGTTATGTATTCAGTCTTCTTAGTCCTTCATACTTTAAAAAATCCCTTTTCTGAAAAATCGTCCCTGCTTCCGCTCTTGATTTTTAATAGAATTCCCGCTCTTTGAAACTACTGACAGCTGTGTGTGTGTGTGTGTGCGTTTGTGTGAAGGGTCAGAAGACTGCAGAGTGGTGAGATTGTGTGTGTGTGTCCTTCTCCACACCTTCCCCAGTCTGAGAATCAGCCAGTGAAAAAAATATATGCATATAATATTAAGCACATTTTCATCAACCACTAACAATTAAATCTTTCCATATCTACCGTTAATAGCATCATTTTGTCTTTTTAAAACCCGCTACTGCATGGGGATTAATTAATTAATGGCGGTTAGAATCTCCGTTTTTTAGGGTAATACAGACACTGGAAAGTGGTGCACCCCTGGTGTTTAGGCAAAATGGCAGGGTTATTCCCATAATATTAAATGCTCAAACCTTAGATTTAATTTGAAGACAACCCCTCTTAGACCTGACCTTGATTGATGGACCCAAAATGTATACTTTGCAGGAGAGCTTTTGGCTATCCGGAGGCCTCATTGAGGAGTGATCTGAATATCAACTCAATTGCTTAGTGGACCTCAGAGATCTTCCCCTTCGAAATGGGATTCATGTGACGTTTTGAAGTACTTCATTGACTTTGCATTCATTCTCCACTGTGACTAATTAAATTTGGGTTAGATTTGTGTCGGGAAGGATAATCAATATAGCTAGACATACAGTATCTATTTCTGTTAACTTTTCATTGGTTTGTCAGTCTTTTGCTTTTACCTAAAAACTTGTCTGGGGAAACATAAATTGTTGATAATTTCAAGAGAAATTCTAATTATACATCTGCACCTGTGGTTAACCTAATGATAGATAGTCATGCATGGAGGTTAACAACCTGACCTGTCCGATCTTTTGAAACAGTACATGAACTACTCCAGCACATTTAGAAACGTATACACGAATACATAAAAAACACAACAAGAAAAAGAAGCCATGACATGTGTTTAAGTTAACAGCATGTGTCACGGGGACGGGGGGGGGGGGGGGGGGGGGGGGGGGGTGCCTGTCACCTGTGACATGCTCTATAGGGCAGCTGGCGATACACAGATTTGTTTTCCCTAATCTATTCTATTTTAGACATTTGTGGATTCTATATCAAAACACCAAATTCAAGTACATAATCGTGAAAACTGATTATTTTTTTGGTGCTTCGCACATTGCCACAGATTTCAGACAGCTGTGAGAGAATGACCAAGGATACCAAAATGAGCTGTAAGGCTGCCAATGTTTGCTAATATTGAGCTGAGCAAGTGTGACACTCTAGGTAAAACATTACATCATGTCAGTTGAGAGAGCTATGAGGCTTGTTGATAATATGAGGATATTGCCTTGCCTTGAGGATAATATGTAAGAGGGTTATGTTGAAGTCAAGGAACAGAGGGGTACATAAGTCATGCTAGCTTTTACCGATGCCTTAAAGTAGCATACTCTAAACAAGTTATATAAGTTAGATACATGATCTATTTTTTGCTCTTACGATTACAAGGTTTGCACACTCAAAAAAACGAGTAATTGGATGAACGTAATTGAATCATGCCATATATATTCCATCTAAACAAATCATGTACATTCAATTAATTTGACTCTAATTGAACGAAGATGTTTGTACTTAGTTAAATTCATTTAAGTTTAATTTACATTGGTCAAACACTTTAGTACAACAAAATTCAGTCTTGTTGAATGAACTAGTATAGGTTACGTTCATTATTGCCTGCTAATGTCAATCTTGAACGAGCCAAGTATAGGTTACGTTTATTATCCTAATGTCAATCTTGTTGAACCTATTAACTAATATAGGTTTTGTCTGTTATACTAATGTCACTATTGTTCTTTCAATTGTTTTATTTGCTAGTACACTGTAAAAGGAAAATAATATATAACTATTATAGTATGGTTGTCATCTGCAGATTTGACTTCTTACAAGATGAAAGATGTCAAACCCTGAACACAAAGCTTAGGCTCAGTTTCATTGAACAAGTCACTCTTAATACTTAATATTTCAATTTTGCTAGCCAAACATGTCTATGATGCTTGAACAATACAATACACTGGGTTACAATACAATAAGACAGGCCACAATTACAATAAATAGGTAGATTATAACTAATATCTCAAAATGCCTTGCTGCAATAGCTCTTTTTGGTTATCTTTGGCATGATGCAGTTCTTCCAAATAACTAAGGCTAGGGTCACACCGCAGGCCTTAATGCTTAATTCGGATTTACGCTCAGATCAGATTTTTTTGTTCGGCTGTTCACATTATTCGTTTTTAATGTAGCCAATATCAGATTCCAGTGTGAACTGGTCACAATCTTGAACTGACCCGCATGCGCAAAACGCAGACTGAGGTCTCCCTGCAAAAAATCTGACCTTTATCCGATTTCGTACCACACATGAAAGTGGCCCAAATCCGAATGGATTAAAAAGATCGGATTCCATGTGATTTGTACTGTTCACACAGACCTGAAAAAAACAAACCTGAGTCATATATGAGCAAACAAATTGGATTTGGGCCACTTTTGCCTGCGATGTCCGTAGCCTTAGACTCCCGGGTATTTTTAAAAACTGAGGTTTTTTGTTTCTCGCTGAAAAAAAAATCTCTGTCCACTCAAGCATGGTTAAAAAAAAAATCTCTGTCCACACAAAAATGCAAAAAAACGCTGTCAGGAGAACGCCAAACTATGTTGGCCAAATAGAAGCCTGAAAAAAAGGGTGCCTCAGGAGTTACCAAGGCAATCGTTGACAGCTGACAGTTTGGCTACATGTAAACAAATCACATCTAAGGACCCAGAGCCATAGAGAGATATATGGCTCTGTAAGGACCTTAACGCGCACACTCTGATGTAACAAAGGAAAAACCTCCGGCTTTGATAGTTTTGGTGTCCACACGTAAACACTGAAAATGGGGTTTTAAGAAGAATCCACCCTGGCCGGCGTTTTCCAAAACCTCTGTTTTCAGTGATGAAATACGACGTTTGCGCGTGGACGGAAGGCGAAAACGGATAAAAAACCTCAGTTTTCAAAAATCCCCGGCTACATTGCAGGCAAAAGTGGCCCAAATCCGCCAATTTTTTTGGGCTCATCTGTGTGTGAGTTTACACGTGAATAACTGGTATTATGTGTGTATATGGTTTCTATGAGTTTGGGAAAGATCAAGATGCCCCAGCTGTGAGATTTGAATTATAAGGAGACAATCTGAGAGGAGATGGGAAGAATTCCAGCACTCATTTTTACCATCCCTCTCTCCTGCTGTCTCTCTTGCAGGAGATCCAGTTTGGTTATCACTACTAAGATCTATTGGGGTGGAAAGTAAGTGTTTTTTCTCATTCAAAGATATCTTTGCTTTTTAAAATGTAAACATTAAGGTTTGCCTTAACCTTTATTTGAAATGTCAATTTCCTCCTCAGGTGTCTTGAAACGATCTATTTAAAAGGTAGAAACTGAGTATGGAGAATGGACACGAGGCAATCATTTTTAGATGAAAATCCAATAATCCAAAAACATAATTGAAGTTATATCCATATGTTCTTGGAAGTATTTCCCCCCCTCTTTCCTTTTAAAGTATCACACTTACACATTCCTCCTCCTCTTTGGGCTGCTTCGTAAAAATGAATAGAAGCACTCTCTATCTCTATCTCTTGCTTTCTGACGCACACACAAAACAGGCAGAGGTGATGCAGCGATGCACTGAGAGGGTACAGCAGGTAGCGCTGATAAGCATAAGGATGTTGTATTCCTCCACTAGCGTTCCCTATTTTCTCATATGGATGTATTTTCCCCTCTGCCCTGTGGAAAAAGACTAGGGAGTTATAGTGTGTGGAAAATAATAGCACACACGTTTACCAGAAATATTTACTCACACATCTCCCATAAAGTGTACAAATAACTTTTTACACACCCAAACACCCATACACACTTATAGAAAGAAGACCTAATAGTTTAACAGACAAACACACACTTCTATTCTCTCACAGATAACACACCTGATACCTGACTGACTAAATCATGAACGGAAGACACATGGATAATTACAAGTCGCACACACAAACACACATTTATTGTGGGCGCATGTGGAAAAGGACACACCATTCAGACAGACAGATAGGCTGTGCGTTTAGTGACGGTCTAATGGATTTTGTTTATTCCGACAGAGCGGAGACAGAGAGAGGACTTTCAAGGAAGCACATTATCGAAGGTAAAACTGCAGAAGCACAGATGTCCGTACACATTCAAAACAAAGTGTGCAACACACAAACAACACTCACATCAAAGTGCAAACCTGCTCCAAAACACGCACACAAGCAATCCATCATCAAATATATCTAATCAGGAAAAGCCTTGAGTCCTTCAATCCACATCTATTTGACCACGGGGAACCTCTTCTCTACTCATCACTCTTTCCCACTTTCCTTTTCTTTTTCAGGTCTGAAAGAATCTCTCCAGAGGATGCAGTTGGAGTATGTGGACGTTGTATTTGCCAATCGCCCGGACACTAACACACCCATGGAAGGTGAGCCAGCAAATCTGAACTCAGTAACACACTTGGGTCAACCAATCATCACAGATCAGAAACACTCAAACTAGGTGATGGATTTCTGCCCATCAACAGGGCGTGGCTGTTTTCCTTTTGACAAAATCATTATTAGGTTATAGGTGTTCATATTGTTTTGTCATCTACTTGGAGAATAGTATCTGGCATGGTGTTTTAAATTTGCAAAAGAGAAAAAAACCAAAAAAATGTATTACTGCAGTATTTGTGTGTGTGTGTGTTAAAAACGTTAAAAGAAGTTGAAGTACTAATAAATGGACAAAGTACATGAAGTAGTTTGATGCATGCAAACACACTGACACACACACACACACACACACACGCACACAAACCTCAATCAGCTTTTTTCTGCACACTCTGATACACACAAAGACACAACTTCTCCATATTAACCTGGCTTTCCTGGCTTCCGTTCTCTGCATCTCTCTGTTCACCACCACAAATTCTCAAACAGCATTACAAAATGTCTTGGTTTTGAAACATCAAATGTTTGGCAGTGTTATATAGAGAAATATAGTAAGAAAATAATGCGGCGGAAAAAAATATGTCGTTTTGTCTCCCCTTTGAATTTCCTTGCCTCTCCCTTCTATCCTTTGTTCTCTCTGTGCCTCTCCCTCCCCAGTGAGATGGTACTGTATGTGACAGTGTAGGACTGAGATGTTAGTTTCTTTCATGACGCTGTCTATACAGAGCATGTCTGATGATCCGAACTCGCTGTACAAATTTCAACCGCCACGGTCACTTGCTCTCATCGTATTCGGCCTGTCTCCTTGGCCCCAAGTCCCTCTCTTTTACAGATTGTTCGGTGTGCCATTTTACGGTGTAACTATTTGCTGTGCTCACTATCAAATATATGTATGTATGTATACAGCCAAATGAAGAGCCTTCCTCAGTGCATGTAACCTTTTTGCATCCTTCCATCCTGTCCCAAGCTCCATGAATCACTCTTTTCTCCCGTCTTCTTTCATCTTTGTCCCCTCACTTTCCCTCTCTCACTCCCCCCTTGTCTAACCCCCTCCCTCTCTTTCTATCTCTCTATCTAATTCTCTTCCTCTCTCTCCCCCTCTCGCTCCCTCTTGTGGTGTTCTGTGAGGGAGGGGACGCTGTGCTCTAACATAGTTCTGTTTTTTGCCCCTGATTTCCTGTCAACAACACAACAGGAGTATGGAAGGGAGAGGGCGAGTATACGGGCATACGGTAGAGAGTGTGTGTGTGTGGGGGGGGGGGGGGGGGCAGAAAGTGAAAGAGAGAGGGGTGAGATGTTGTCTTGCTGTCTGTGCACTCTGTTATTTACTCGGGCTGGTTGGTATTTACTGAGCCGCTCTGTGATTTGCCAGAGTGCTATCTGCTCAGTCCTGATAATTAGGGATAAACTCCTGCTTGGTTTTAGTACAATTTGAGTTATATTTTACAGTTTTTCAGCAGTACAGCTAGAATTTGAATTAGCCTTTCTTGCTGTATATTTGATGTATAATCTTGTATGTGGTAACTTTATATCTCTAATACCGTAATAATAGTTCTTAATGACTATTTCATTTGAATTAGCTCTTCTTTCTAACCTGCATAGCCAGCATACAATACACAATTAATAATAGGAATCTTGGTACTTGTTAGCATACAAGTTGACTGAGATTTTGCCCTTGACGTTGGATATTGGTCACCAATGATGTACTCGTATACATCTTGATATGTGATTGGCCTATTCTCTGTCTCAATTCCTAACTACCTGAATGCAACTGTGTCTTACATTTTACATCAAACAGCACAGGGCTGTTAAGTTTGTAGTTAGCCTATGTATTGCTTTTCCTCATGAAATAGAGTAATGAAATTGCTATCATCCAAGTAGGTGACCCTCTAATCTATCAAAAAGTGTTAACAAATAATTCCAAAACTTGTTATTTTGTAGGAATTCAGGTCAACATTTAGGTCATACACGATGTTGTGGTGTTTGGTCTGTTGTTATTCTGGTCTGGTATAAAGCTAGTGCAGGTGCCTCTTCCAGGCCCACCCATATGCTCTCTTACGACTCTTCCTCTTCCTAAACCTTTCCCATCAGTTTCCTTTTCTGTTCCTTTATCCATCTGTTGCTCGCTGGCCCATTTAGCCTTGGCTTTTATGTGTGGACTCCTTTGAGGGTGGGGGTGAGATGGAGGGGGCGGAGGAGAGACGAGAGAGAGCTTTAATTCAGCTTTCTTTGAATCACCTTGACAACATGTCGACTGCCTGTGTAAAGCGAGCCATTGAGTCTACCCTCTTGTAAATCTCTAGTTCTCTTGTAATTGGTCTAAGTACCTTCAAGGTCTCTAGAGAGTTTGGTCAGGGTTTTTCACCATTGTCAATGGTATGTCTCTGCATGTTAGGGTTGCTGCATGAGACTATTGCGTGCTAGTTCCATATTTTTTGCTTTGCTTTTTATGTCTACATCAATCCAGCTCAAAACTATTAGAAATTGGTAATTAGTCTTTTAAATTGGGTCGATCCTGTTGCTCAATCGGTGGTGAATTGCACCAAACCTTTAGTGTTGTAGGTTAAATTCCCATTTGGCACATCCATGACGAGTATTCAACATTTCAAAGCATTGATAGTAGCTAGGATAAAATAAAGCTCTGAAAGCACCGATCTTAAACCTCACATTATATTACGTTTAAATTTCTTCTACCGCAGAACATATGTCAGTCAAAGCGAAGCTATTATACAGAAAATAGGATTCAAATAATCTGTAAATAACTGTTGGAACCCATTTGGGACTACTGGGATTTTAGTGCTGATTGAACGGTTCACAATGTGGGATTCTTTGACACCTAGCCGAGGCAGTTTTACTGGAACTCAGAAAAACACAAAACTATTGTTGAGTATGTGAGTAAGTGTGAGTGTGTGTGGGTATAGACTCTCATTTTAACACGACAGAAGACAGGAATTCAATGGACTTTGAGGTGCCCAGGTTTTGTCAGAATAAACTGATACACACATTAAGGTGTCAGTGAAAATACTAGTACCATAGTAACAAAATTTCTGTTACTTTAGAATCTTCAACAAAGGTCAGTTACATCAATTAACAGTATTATGATTTGTATCGTTTAGAGATGCACCGATTGATCAGCCGCCAACCGGAATCGGCCGATTTTCAGCCTGACCATGATTGGGGATCAGTCTCATATATCCTACCCTTTATTCTTTTTTTTTTTTTTTATCACGTTATTTTGTGTCGTTTAAATTAAAACTTACTGTCAAAATGCCATCGTATGCACGGCATATTTGTTTGCCAGTCCGTACACAAAAGTAGGTTACAGTTAAACTTTCTAAAGTTATTAGGGATAAAGACCTGTGACTCAGCGCTAACAAATAGACACTGTCTTGTCTTCCTTAACCTCTTTAACTAACGCGCGCACAATAAGTGTTTTTGGATGTTAGTTATTTCTTAATTTATTGTGAGCATACAATTTAATAATAAACGCCATTCAAAAAAAATTACAAAAACTTTTGTATGTTGTTAATTATAGTTCTTAGAAAGAAAATCGTAATCGGCCAAAGAAATTGAAATCGGTGCATCTCTAGTATCCTTATGTTCTCTCTTTTTTATGCTCCTAGGTTATTAGGTACAAATTGCTTTGCTGATGCAACTGAAACAAGATGGTACAAAAGATTGTTCTAACAGGACAGTGTACTAAGCCTTACTTCAATGAGCAGACATTGCTGACGTGTGAGAGTTCTGGTTTGTCTCTTTAGAGATCGTACGAGCCATGACGTTTGTGATCAACAAGGGAATGTCCATGTACTGGGGGACATCGAGGTGGACGGCCATGGAGATTATGGTGAGACTATAGAATTATAAGACCTGGGATAGAGGTAACACCTTGACACATCAGACCTTGACTGTGCCGACATGGGAACACAATAAAAACAAAAGAATCATGAGGCATTAGGAGTTGCACAAAAAGACTGATGTGGCTGGACCATTTATAGTAAGTAATTATTCTTTAGTCTAGTAAATCTTCTGTTTCTAAAGTGTACTGCTCACTGCTTTATTTTCACAAATCACCCTCCAGAGCAAAATATCGAATTTGCGCGTGTATAAGTCGAGAAACGGTTTTCAAAATATAAACTTCAAGGTTGGGGGGTCGATTTACACTCAAATTTAAGTTGTATATACATTATACTCATATACCTGTAGTATACTCATCATATGTTTCAGTACTAAGTCTGTCCGCAGTAAGTGAAGTTGACGAAAATAGACACCTTTCTAGTCCGCAATCACAACCCGGTCAATTTAATGGCTTGAGCGCTATAGACAGTGTAGAGAAGGGCCTTATTTACCATATAATCAATTATAAACCTAAAAACTCACATTATGTATTGATGTTTAACCATTTTTATTCAACTTACATTAAATATCGGTGGATTTCCCCCCGTTATACAGCCACAAGTGAGTCATCATGGCGAGCGGCATGTTCTTAGTCACATGATACGTCAGCTGACAATACCCATGGTGCAAAGTTCTTAAATTAATTGTTGCTGCCGTTGTCCTGTGCTATAGTCTAGAGAGAGACTCCCGTTTAGGCCTAAACCATAAAAATATGGAAAAAACTATTGATCCCTAATTTTTATTGCAAAAGTCAGGGGTCAACTTCTACATGAGGTCGACTTGTACAAGTGCAAATACCGTAACGTGTTGATGGCCCAACTAAGAATCCGTGTGAGATTTGTTAGTTGTCAGGGACCTGCGCAAAATGATACCTGCACTGCTATGACACGGTAGATGGCTGGATTGGTCAATCTGTGCATTTAACTTTATACAGATGCAAATCCTTCCTGACACGTTCTCAAATTTTACACCAAAAAACAGCATTGCCTTTGCAAATAGGCTGAAATGATCCCAACATTGAGCCCCGTGGTCTGGAGGTGAACGTTCAATTCTGTTCCACACCATGCACTCATCATGCAAAACAACAACAACAAACAATATCTGGTGTAAAATTTACAGACGTCAGTCAAAGAGAGGAGGGACAAAAGCCATATCCAAATTCATTTTCTAGATGTACATTTTATACTCTGTTGCAGGCTACACTGATTGCACGAGTGACGCTTTGATTGATGGAGATTGTGTCTACACTTCAAATCTGACATCATGATAAATCAGCGTGTCTAACTACCTGAGCAGAACAGCGCTCTTTGTGCGTGTACTCTGAGACTCCGGAGCTCAGTGTGGGCCAACCTGATACCTGGTTTTGTTTAGAAACTACATGCAGGAGTCTTTGGAACCCAGCTGAGACAATCTGACAGTTATTCAGACAAACACCAAGTCAATGTAGCCCCAGGTGGTCCCCTTTTCTCTACCCAGACGACACAAATGCTAACGCTCTCAACACTTTCCTCAAGTCAGTGCCATCCAAAAGGTTTGGCTTAAATTCCCCACAAGAAGGGTTCCCGTTTACCATATGAATGCCAAAGTATGTCTCTATTTGTTTGTTTTCAGGATGACCCTGTAATATCCGAATGCTTTTCTCAGGACTGAAACCATTTTGTAATGTCAGTGTTATGATGTTCAGGCCAGATGTAACCAGTGAATTTAAATGGTTATACGTGTTTTGTGAGAAATGAATCTACGGAGTTAAACAAATAAATAAAAATAACCTAGATCAAACACTTTAACGGTGTGCTTGGCTCACTTTGTTCTAACCACATGGTTATCTTCTCACTCTGTGATGAGAGAAAGGGAAATGATAGCTGTGTAGTAGATTCAGATGAAAGAACTGTAATTTAGGTGGCATCAGTAATGAAAGGGTATAAACAGGGCATCTCAATACACACACATACACACATTGTCTCATTCTTTTTGTCTCCCTCTATCTCTATCAATGCGTGTGACACGGCTACAGAGCGAAAAGGGAACCCTGCAATTTGTGACCTGACTGATGGTAGCAACATGTATTTGTGTTACGCTAAATAGTTTCCCCCTCCCACTCTCCTCTCCCTGACGTGTGCTCCCCAGCAAAGGGGCTGTTGTGGAAAAAAAATACTCATTTTATGCTAATACTTCAGGGGGAAAATGAAGAATATGTTTTTCAAATATCCCTATGGCATTTATCTTTGTAGATGGACATATGGAAATTCAGATTGGCAGGAGTTTATAGGTAATTCAATAAGGGGAATTAGATAGTTACGACCATCCCATTTCTGCTTTTCCCTCTGTGGCCCCTCTGTTCTCCCATCTCATTCTTCACCCACCTCCTCCTTCGATATTCATCCTCTCTCTCTCTCTCTCTCTCTCTCTCTCTCTCTCTCTCTCTCTCTCCCCCTCCCTCCCTCCCTCCAGGAAGCGTACTCAGTGGCCCGACAGTTCAACCTGATTCCTCCGGTGTGTGAGCAGGCAGAGTACCACCTCTTCCAGAGAGAGAAGGTGGAGGTGCAGCTGCCAGAGCTCTACCATAAGATAGGCAAGTGTACCCGACCCCAGCCTCTCGCTGTCAATCATTTATAGATCCCGCCTTTGTCACAAAATTTCACATCATAACGCCTTTAGATTTTAGACACTGATGTCTATGGGGTCATTATTATAGCAAAACTATTTGCAAATGCGAGTGGACAGTTGTGTATCTGTATCTCAATCTGTGCATGCGTAATCAGATTGACAAATGGAATGGGTACTGAGACTTGTGAATGTGTACAGGGATCTGCAAATATGTGTTCCGAATCCGTGCGTGCGTAATCAGGTTTGTAAGTGTGTTTAAAAAATTACTGTCTGTTTTCAGATTTTCAAGTGTATTGAGACTTGTATATGTAGCCCAATCTGTAATTACGTACATGGACATTAATGGCAAAAAAGTATGTTGCTGGAAGTGCTGGAAATACAGACAAGCATAAGTTACAACTCACGCGGGCCTCTCAATTGGATGTGATTTTACACATGACTTTTGCTACACTTCTGGCATGGCAGAGATCTGTGTGTGTGGCGATTCGTCTGTATGTCGAGGTTCGTCTGTGTGTCTCAGTAGAAATTTCTATGACTCCCAAGGTGCACTTTGACATGTAACGTCCAATATGTGAAATTCACATATATTGATCCTATGACCCGAACTTGATCAATATACTTACTTAATTTAGCCTAAACAACATATATTGTTTTAGGAAATTGGTGAAGTATTCCTTTAACACTGAAAGCACTTGTTCCATTCTTTATGAAGTTGGTTTAATATGTTCTAGTTTTTTTTGTATCAAACCAAAGCCTTATTTTCAGTCTATTATAATTGATTAGTTATGTTCTGAGTGGATATCAGTGGTGTGTGATTAACATTGTAATCGGTTCTCTTTTCACACTTTCACGTTTTTTTCTCTCCACATTCTTTTCACCTTTCTTTTTTATCAACTCCTGCATAATCTCTTCTCTGCTCCCTCCCCCTCTCCCTCTTGGTTTCCATGGTTTCTAGGTGTGGGTGCAATGACATGGTCTCCGCTGGCATGTGGCATCATCACAGGAAAGTATGAGAATGGTATCCCAGAGTCCTCTAGGGCGTCCATGAAGGTAAACAAAGCCAACTTCCTGTTAACTAATTCCCACCTTCTCCACCTTGTTTGGCCTGTCTTTGCCCTTTTAAATTTTCAACTGCATGTGTCCATCCCCTCTCTTTCTCTCAATTTCATCAGTCATACCAGTGGCTAAAGGACAAGATAGTGAGTGAGGATGGCAGGAAACAGCAAGCTAAACTAAAGGAACTGACCCACATTGCTGAGAAGCTCAACTGCACCCTACCTCAACTGGCAGTCGGTAAGACCCAGGCACTTATGCTCAAGCTCCACCTAGTGGTCATGTTAATCAATGTAATCAGACAGGGCGTTTACATTGTAAGGGTCCTCCTGGTGATGAGAGCCTTGCTTTTACCAGACGTACTAAGTATACTTACTGTGTGATGGTTAAGATGGATTTTCATCCATGGCCATCTTATGCCATATCTCTGTGTCCAGCCTGGTGTTTGAGGAATGAGGGGGTGAGCTCAGTGCTACTGGGGACATCCAACCCAGAACAATTGACTGAAAACCTAGGGGCCATACAGGTGAGTTAACACACACACATACACACACACACACAGACACAAATACACACTGTTAAAGATTTGCCAAAAATGCACATGTCCACACAAGCCAAAATGTAAAATGTAGGACAACATATAATCGAATGTATAAAATCACTTGGACATCACCTGAAGAAGATCGTAAGCATACTATTCCCCATATTCCTCCCGTTCAAATCTGGATTTGTCCCTCTCTCTCAGGTGCTTCCTAAAATGACGTCTCACGTGGTGTCAGACATCGACCGCATTCTGGGAAACCGGCCGTACGGTAAGAAGGACTACCGCTCCTAGGAGGCCCCAGAGGGACTGACACACGTGGGGCAGCCGGTTACCCTCCACTCCCCCAACGCCATGGACCCTGGTGGAGCACTGCTCCATCTCCGCCGCCCTCTCTCAGCCTCCTGGGCCCCCAGCTCAGTACCTAGCTTTGTCTAAGTTAGAAACCTGTCAGGTCTAGACTCACCCAGCCTTATACCCCCTCCTCCCAGTTGGACACCGGCTACTCCACTCGAACATGAACTAGCTTATCCGATCCTGCCTTGTTAAACATTACTTCCCTTCCGTAGGCCAGGCCTTGGACTAAGGCTACTATTAACCTTTAGATGTATGTGTTACTTTCTCCAGTGTGCCTCAAGTATCCCCCCGAAAGCACATGATAAAATAAACACCCAAATAAAACTGTTATTGAGAAGATTAATTGCAGCGCTTTAAAACATCTCCTGACAGTTGGCATTCACTTCCCGTAAAGCAGAGGATCCTGGGACGTCAAGTTGACGTTGAAGTGAAGCATGTGGTCCGTCACTGGTACTACAAGGAACTGTAGTACCAGTATTTTAAACCACATTTAAAATAAATTTGACCAGAATGCGAGCAATACATACAGTACCAACACTCACACACACACCTCAAGGCAAAAAGTGGACTATGTTAATCGACTTGTTTGTTTGTCCACTAAAGGAGACACCCCCATCACCTATTGCCTGGAAGTTGCCCCTGCATTATTGATCGATTTCTTACCTGGATTGACTGCGTTAGAAATAGCCTAGCTCAATCTGTGACATTCGAAGACCTAGATCCATTACATAACAGCGTTGCTTGTTTGAACTATTCAAGGGAGATAACCAGAGTTGTTTGAACTTATTGCAGTAGTTATTGTAGATTACAACTTTAACTTTGTTTGCTGGCAGATGTTGATGTTCATTATGTATATATTTAAGTGTTAATGCGAACTTTGTACCATAAGCAAAAGTGACCTCATGCCTCTTTTCTTGCAAATGATGACTAAAATGAATTGTCCATATACTGTATATATAAGGTGTAAATAGAGGTGTTGTTTCTTCCCCTCAGCAGCATCAATGGCTCTATTTAAGTAAATTTCAACAAATATATCATATGGTCAACCTTTAAGGCATCAAAGACTGGGTCAACTATTAATAGAGCAGGCCACCCACGTTACCTTATGTCTTGTCTATTTGGAAAGGTATACCCTTTTGACCGTGGATATTTCTGTCTGTGTTTCAATATGATTCTATATTTTCCTAATTTTCTTGTTTTGAATGGAGCCCTTCAGTAACCTTTCTGTAAATTGTCTGTGTATTAAATGTGGATTAAATTAATGCATACCCTGTGCACAAGCATCATGTGTGACTCTTGCTTCAGGAGGTTAATAGCAGGGGCAAGTTGAATGTGTTTTCCAGCTTATGTTGCCTGTTTGCAGTAAATGTAGGACCATTGTCCTACAAAAATAAAAACACATCGGTACTCTCAAGTGGACACGGAAAAATAATCGGCAAGCAACAGGTCTAGATAATCTGGCCACTTTTATTGATACAAAAAGAGACACACAGACATGGAGTGACCCTCCAGACAATTTGATCATGAATGTCATGAAGGAGCACAGCTGAAATGATGTGATGGGTCATCAACACCCCCACCCACTCCCTCAACCCTCCCTTTCATGAACTCTCCCACCCCACAGAACTTCTCCCTCTATCCGTCCCCAACCCCTTGCTCCCTTCCCCTTTCTTTGTTCCATCTTTACTTAGATCCAGTAGACAGCAGAGCTATTAGTCCAGAAGAGGCACTGATGGACAGGATGTAGTTACTGCAGGAGAAAGGATTAAGGAAGAAATCCCAAACACTCTACATGAAATAGTAAAAGTAAAGACTCCATCTACAAACATGAGGACCTATAACTAAACAGAAGATTAAATTAAACCATAAATGTATTAATAAAAACACATAGATTTGCGATATTAACAGTGAATACTGCAGAAAGAGCGTGTGAAGTATTTCAGATATCTGTGAGTAAATGGGCCTTTATTTCCACAGAATCCATTCAAGGCGATGTTCCCGATTTGTAGTTACGTTTACAATCGTTTTTAAAAAAATGCATTTAAAAAAGCAACTAGTCAATAACTCATAGGTGCACACTGAATTAACAAAACGAAACGATCTGCAAGTTGGTTAAGCTATATTCAACTGCAAGTTTTTACCACTGGCATTCACAAGTTTTAAAAAGTTCAAGTTTTCAGTAGGCAACCTTTAATATTGCTAAAACAATGAGTGCTTTATTATTCACTGGTTTTAGGGTCTTTGTGAAGTTTTTGAACCTATATTGTAGGTCGCTTCTGTATCTGACTGGAAAATTTCTCAAAAATGCCTGTCCCTAGCTTGAACCTCTAGTAGCCTACCGTATTCCGTCGATGTAGCGGACAAGATCAGGGTAAACTGGCCTAGGAGCTGGCTGGCACCAGGGAGTAAAAGCACTTTGAAGGATACACAGTGGGGTTGAAGTTCTTGAGCAGGAAGAAGGAGGCGATGATGACCAGTACCAGGAAGAGGGTGTTATTGTAGAAGATGGAGAAGGTGGTGGCTTCGTAGTCGGCCACCTCGTTCTTCTTCCACAGGATCCTGCCGGTGAAGGAGAAGGAAACAGGAAACATTGATTCCCTTTCCAAACTACATGCCATGCAGGACTTTGATTCATAAGACATTCCCTACGTCTTTTCACATTTTTCCCCTTCATATTGTTAGCCAAAAAATAAAACAGTAACATTCAATGAAACAATGTACAAAAAATGCTCACTGACTGACTGACCTTTCATCTTTCTCCTTGCGGGACATCTTCCGGTTGTCAGCCTCAGACAACTTCCTGGTTACCTCCTTGGATACAGCATCCTCTCGTTTCTGGGCGACCCTGGATAAAAAAAAGGAGTGAGGGAGCCAACGTTGGTTTGAATGACTGATCAATACTTGCAGGCACTTTGCATACAATAGGAAAATAATAAAAAGATAGAAATGTGGTTATAGTCTAAACACAACATGTCTGACTATCTGTTTTCCAACGCTTTCTTTCGGACTCTACAGGGACATGAGTTTTCTTCTGAATGTTGTGGCTTGTCACACATTAGTCAATCATAACACTTAAAAAAAAACAGTGTGCATGTGTGTACAAGAGCAAGAGATAAGGAGTTTGTGTGTATGAAGAAAGGTGATTGTCCGTCAATCAAGAAATCCTTACTTGTGTTTCAGGACAAATTTGACGTTCTTGTATGCAAAGGCCACAAGGTAAGTGCTGACCAGGGTCATGACTCCATACAAAACTGCTGACTGGACCAGGTCCATGTGCCAGATCCTCCAGAACAGCCCTGGAACACAACAAGAGGCATCCACCACACAAACGCGCGCGCGCGCGCACACACACACACACACACACACACACACACACACACACACACACACACACACACACACACACACACACACACACACACACACACACAGAACAAATTAATTAACGGTGTGTCTAACGAAGATTAAGCTGTGTATAATGTTAATGAACCTATATTGTTAGGTGTCAACGAGAAAAAATCTGATGTAACTGTTTGCTAGCTAGCATAAAGCATGCTGACAGCTCCTTGAGAAACTGTGCCAACTTCTATGACGTTACAATCAATTGTAATGCCCAAATAAATTACAATTACATTTATGGCGGTATGGAGGTATTAGTTGCCCAACTAAAGCAGAGTTAACGTTACGTTAGCAGAAGTTAGCATGATAAACTAAAGTGCAAGCTAAACCAAATGGCTAGCTTGCTAACTAGCCATTGACTCTCAAGATCGCAAAAAAAACACTCACAAATAGGAATCGCAGACACAATAAGTGCATTGCCGTAGAAAAGCGCCGTGGACTTGGCGGACAGATTTCGGCTGAAGTCCTGAAGAAGTAAGTCTTCCTCTGACTGTTGTTTGTTGCTGCCTTTTGGTGCCATGATTAGAGAGACCTGTCTGAGTGAGTTGTTCAGGGAATAAAGACGGACACGTAGAACCACAGTGGGTTTGAAAAAGCTAACGACGCGTCAGCACAAAACCGGAAGTACCCAAACTCGTTGTGTGACGACAAACGGAAGCTGACATAAACGAACACACCGCGTTCCCGTTGCTAGCGCAATTTTAAAAGATGTTAATTGCGTAGACTGGACAGATGCTGTTTTTACTTGTTTAATTTATTGACTATGTGCAATTGCAGTATCGAATCAAATTATCCGTTTACGAAAGACTGAGAAGCCCGGAAACGTATATTAAAAGGTATGGCACATTTGGTCCTCTAGAGGTCGATCTCTACCCACCATCAACATAATCAGCTGAAACTCCTCCTGGGAATAATAGCTGAGTGGCTGCTGTGCTGCCTGCCTGGCCCTACAATACTATGTTATTTGTGTCGATTTACTGTAAATTACAGTTAGTATAAGGCCTCGCTAGTACACCTCCGTGGTTTGAATTTAAGTTAGGTCACAATGATAGCTTGAATCAATTTATTGATTCATCAGAAACAGAAAAGGCTAACTTGAACGTCCATACACATAAGCAACTGAATCCAAAGAACAAAATATTTTCCTGCTGTTCTTTTTATTTAACTTAAGTATTTAGAATAAATTAAATAGTATGTGTAATTTACTACAAATCTTTTAAACTTAATCAAAGAAATGTATATCAGGACTCCTAAAGTAAGATCCCTAGTGGCACACATGAGGTTCTGGGTGCGTGAGAGAGAGAGAAAGTGAGACTCTGTTTTGAGGCCATGGCATGATTGCTGTTTGACGACCTGTCAGGGTGAGACAGGGCAGGCAGCAGACCTGAGCCTCTGGCATGGTCCCTAATAACCCCCCACTGGGCTGTCTACGAGTGTGTGTGTGAGTGAGCTCCTCAGCGGGTGTGAGAATGCAACGCAGACAGGCAGGTTTGCGTGATGCTGTTGCCTTTAAACGCGGACAGTTTAGGGATTTAACATGCACTTCGGGGGTGCGGGGAAAGAACAGGAGCTAGGGCGGGGGGGGGGGGGGGGGGGGGGTGACGGATTATGCCGCAAGGCCTGCCAAAACAATGACATGCAAGGTTTTTGTTGTTGCTCCGGTGACGTCTTTTCACCCCCCCCCCCCCCTCCTTATACATACACGCTCACAGACACACTCAAACCTCTCCCTGATCCTCAGTGTGTGTGCTCATTTTTTAACCATGGAGTCACTACACACATCTCTTTTTCTCTGTCAGCTTGACCACAGGGTCAAACATAAACACTCACTAACGCACACACACACACACACACACACACACGCAGACTCTACAGATTGCAAGGAACACATCACCTCGAATCGGGTTTGCGGCACGCGAGCGCACTTGCACGCACACACACACACATACAACAAGACACACACATACAACAGTTGAAAGCGTTGGAACTCAATGGCAGACGTTTTGTCTCCAGGCAGTTAGACTGAGTGTGGTGGTGTGTTTGTGCTCTCTGTGATCCTTTCGTGGGAAGTGTGATCGGTAGATCACCCATCATAATGACAATTTCTGTTTGACTTTAGCCTCTCCATTAGCCCAATTCTGGGTCCTCAGGTTCCTTGGGCCTTAAAACGTCCGTGCATGACTGCACATACAGTGTGTGTGTGTGTGTGTGTGTGTGTGTGTGTGTGTGTGTGTGTGTGTGTGTGTGTGTGAGTATAAGTCAGCGATAGCCCACTGTGTTGTGTGTGAATTAGTGAAACGATGGCAAGCCTGAAGGCCTTAAAAGCAGCATGTCTTCTCCTTCAGTGTCTCGCATGTTGCCCCCTGCATTGGGGATATCAGTTCAAACCCCTCCAAGGGAGAGAATCACTTGAAAGCAGACACACAAACACAAACACACTGTGACTATTTGCACTCGAGCACGGATATACACACACACACACACAAACACACACTCACACACACACACACATTTACAAACACACACTCACACACACGCACACACATTTAGGGATCTCACATATTTGTACATAAACATCATCACACACGCACCAAAGGGGATGGTGGTCCAAACCACACTAGACAAATATCTAAAAATACAGTGTCACGCACTCAACAACTGTCGCTCTCACACACAGGGACAAATAGCTACATGCACCCTCTCCCCATCAAAGATTCAGTAGGGCCTGCGTGCACACGGTAAGAGACAAATTTTACTCTCTTCTGTCTGACTCACCTCATCCTCCTGTCAACCCTGTAGTTGCACTCTCACTCACTAACACACAAACACACACACACACACACACCCACCCACCCACACACACACATACACACACACACACACACACACACACACACACACGTCTCAAAAAGCTTGAAGAAAGGTCAGATTGATCTCCTGTATTTGAAAGGCTGATAACAACCACCTCAAAAATGAGCCAGGAACTGAAACAAATTCTAACATTTCCGGCCCAAGTGGCGTGCGTAAGACTCGGAACACGGTTTTGTAGGGTTTTGTAGGTAGCTGCTTCCATAGCTATCATCAGAATGTTGGAAGGAATCACAAAACTGTTGTGAGAAGTGCTGAAGAAGATGTGAAGGATGGACAGGCAACTGAGAAAGGAGAAAGGAAGGGATTTCCGTCTGATGACATAAGGGAGAGAGAGAGGGAGAGAGAGAGAGAGAGAGAGAGAGAGAGAGAGAGGTGGCCAGTGAGACAGGCCGACGTGGAGAGAGGGGCACCAGCTTGACAGCTCCCAAGATGCTTTGGTAGTGTGACAGGACCTGACAAAATGTCTGCTGTCATCCCTCGCTCTCCTCTCGTCTCTCATTACCCCCCACACATATTTCTCTCTCTCTCCCCCTTTCTTTCGCATGTCCGCCGAAATGGTAGCGTGTGCATCTTGTCTTCGGTTTGCGCTCTCCACTGTGATCTTGTTTTTTTTATTGAGTTAAGAGGAAGAAGGGGCTAATGTGGCGTTGCGAGTAGGGAAGGGTTTGTTGGAGAAGGTATGGAGGGAAACTGGGAAGGAGCAGAATAGAAAGGTGTGTGATTACTTTTCTCTTTTCAAAAGGGGTCAGACATGTGCTTATCCTCAGCCCAAATTCTCTGTAAATATGTTTTCACTCTCAGGGTCTTTATTTTTGTGTGTGTGTGTGTTTGTGTGTGCTAGTTCATGTGTTGCATAGTGTGTTGTTGGGATTGCATACACAGGTTACACTCAAAAAAAGAAAGGTTCTTTAGAAAACCAAAAAGGGTTCTTTGGTTCATAATCATAGAGGAACCACTGTTGAACACTTCTGGACAGTTGAAGGCCTCATTAGTTAATTATTTACACCTGCTCCCTATTATCTTGGTAAGGTTTCCCTGCATTTCATTGGTTATTGGTTTTCCCTTGTTTTGTATTTAAGCCCTGTCTTGGGCTTGGTCTTTGTTGCTGTATTGATTTGTTACTGTCTTCTGTTCTCCTTGTGTTCTTCAACATTATTAAACCTCTTCACAATTACCTGGGTCTGACTCCTTTGTGAACCTGTGACACAGAGATTCTGAGAGCAGCTCAGTCTCCAAAACAAAATCCAAATGTTTTCATTCCCACTACTTCAGCAAGAAGGCAGTGGTATTCTTGTAGGCACAATAAGACGACACTAATATACATTATAATAGGTATATAATACGCATTTTGGTCTACTTTGAATTCTTAAACTAACAACTTTCAAATACAGAAAGACGCAAACGTTGCTTGTGGGCTGACTATTCGACTGCCTTGTGTGTATCTGTGTGTACGTTTGTGTTTCAAACCCCTTCTGTGCTGTTTGGTCTGTGTGCCACCTTTGTGTTTCCATCTCCTCTGCTCTTTTCACACAGAATTGACAGGCCGGAACACACATTGAACACATTTCCGTACACAGACGCAGTAACACAAACACACACACACACACACACACACACACACAAAGGCAGACACATGCGCTTGACGCTCCAAAACACAGTGACCTTTTGAGATGCAGATAGAGCAGTAAGCCTACCTGCACTGCTAGAATGTCAAGATCTTTCCAGTTGGGGGGAGAGGGGAGCTGACAGCAGGTTAAACCTCACACCTCTACCCGTCAACCAAAGTTAAGTTATTTTGAGCATGCACTAACTAAAAGCAAAAGTACACAGAAACACGCTTGCATTCTAACAAAAATGACCTGCGTTTGTGTGTAGGGATATGTACGCTTGTCTGTGTGTGCGTGTGCGAGTGTGTGGTTGTGTGTTTGTTTGCAGGTGCATGGGGGTCTTAGTCCTGACAGGCAGTCAGTCGACAGGAGAAATGGACGTTTGTTGGTTTTGTGATTCTGGTGTGATAATAACAACTACAGCTGTGAACATGTTCGAGTGTGTCTTGGTGTGTTCATGTGATTTGGTTTGTGCACACACATTCGTTTAAGTGTACTGTTTTCCCTTCTTTAAGCTTTCTGCTATGTGTGTGCATACATAACAAAGACAGAGACAGAAAGAACAGAGTAAGAAAGAGAAAGAAAAAGATACCAAAAGAGAGAGAGTGCGAGAGAGAAACAGAGAGAGAGAGAGAGAGAGAGAGAGAGAGAGAGACAGGGAGAGAGAGAAAAACAATCTGGGAGGCCCAGAATGTCAAATGACACGGTTTGAAAACATATGGAAGATAAGAGAGATTCCACTTGGATATATGACTGCCCAGGCACATACAGAAACTAGCTCCTAGAACCAAGGGAGAGCAGGGTATTGCTCAACTGGAGTTAGCTCAGTAATTCCGTTTCCCACTTGGATTTTTACAAATAATGGTATAAATGGTGATTTTTGTTGTAAACGTGTTGTAATCTCCTCTGTACATTTCGTTTAACAGGTTTATCTTTGCTGAGTTAATAATAGCGTTGTAATGCTATCAATTTGAAATAATAAACTGTCCCTTCACTCCCAGTGTTCCCAGAATAGGTCATTGCCTTTCAGAACAGCCAGAGGGAACCATAGGGAAACACAGACACACAGCGTTCAATTTGTCTGTCCATAGTACATGTTTCAGGGGAATTCAGATGGGGGAATTGAGCTGTTGATGGAAAATCAACATGGTACTTTAAATGTTCCTCCCAAAGTCTCATGAGAAATAGAGGGACTGAGAGAGAGAGAGAGAGAGAGAGAGAGAGAGAGAGAGAGAGAGAGAGAGAGAGAGAGAGAGAGAGGGAGAGAGAGAGAGAAAGAGATAGAGCACTAATTTGCCCTCATATACAGTACGGTGCATAAGAGAGGAAGCCAGGGGGAGAGAGAGAGTTGCCTGGTCTTTTTCTATTGTTCCTCATGTAGAGGACAGGACCACTCGTGATCCTTGGACATCAGGCGTATCCGTGGCTTAGAGCCATGCATCTGCATTGCTAGCCCTTGCCGTAGGAATAGGAATGATAGATTATGCCACCATGTCTATGTGTCTGACTGCCTTTCCATCTACCCCTTTATCTGTCTGTTGTTTTGCAAAAGAAAACAATTTAAGCAAATATACCACCAAATAATGATCACATGACAAGTTACAGAAATACAAAATTACGTGATCAATAGAATGGATAATCATTGACTTAATAAGGAACTTTTATTCCTTCAGTGATCTAATTGATAAGGAATTTGAGGTTACAACATGTTGTTGGAACTGTGGAGAGATGTCATGTGACATAAATTGCTGCAGTCACGGCACGCTCACTAATTTCCCTACTAGATAAGGCTCTTCAATCTGTGAATTGCTCTTGAATAATAGGCATGTGATTGAAGAACTCTGGAAATAAATGTCTACTCATTTAGTTTTTGGTCACGTTGTGGGATAAAGTGTCGATCCTTGTGCAGTGTGGAAGCAGAGTTAGTACAGCCTGTTTGTCCTCTGGGTGGTGAGGTATGTCTGTAACAGCCTTTCCCTGTGCCCAGCCTGTCCTCCCAGGGAAGTGAGGTCTGTCTATAACAGCCGGGCGGTGCTCACTGAGTAAGTACTCTGCAAGGGATCTCTTCAGTTTACACATTAGTCATGATGATCTGGTAGTCTGATTGTCTGTTTGGTCCCAAAAAAAATTTCGTTTGAGATTGTTTTTCCATTTAAAGCATAATTGACAAACAACTACTTTAAAGCATCAAACCCTGTAATTAAACATTGCAAGTGCTTATAAATCCTAGATTTGGCTACTAATAATGACATATTTTATATTGAACTTTTGCATGTTGATACTGTACTAGAAGCTGTAACATTTAGATACATACATCTTTAGTACTTTAAATTATATGATAACAAATTCTGCATGCGAAAGCAGGTTTTAGAGTCATTTAATTTTAAGAGCCAATGACTGGCTCTTCTAATAAAACATTATTATTATTATACTATATTATTAATGAAGTCTTACATATCTAAGCACATAATAGTTATACATATATTGCTTATAATGCAGCTTAGGTGTCATAATCATCTATAAACAATGTACCTTCAGGTCTTTCTGATACTCTGTCTGTCTGTCTGTCTGTCTGTCTGTCTGTCTGTCTGTCTGTCTGTCATGAATGTCCATATGTCTGTACGTTTATTAATTTGAAATGCCTATGTGATTACCACTGCATCTTACGTATAGACTGTATGCATTTATTTGTGTGTGTGTGTGTGTGTGTGTGTGTGTGTGTGTGTATGTCAGAAGGGAATGCCAATGGGGTGTGTCACTGACAGCACGATAACTATAAACATGTTTGTATGCGTGTGTGTATGTGTCTGTGTGCGTGGGAGAGGTTGTCTCACGCTGTTGTTTGAGGGAGGCAAATGCTACCATGTGTCAGTGGGGCTGGGATGCTTGATGTCCAATTGAAGGTGAGAGCTTTGTGTATGGGCTGGGTGCATGTGGGGCCCATAGTGCCTTTTGGTCTCTGCCGAAATATCTGAGCCTTTGGGCACGAACTGCGCTTTTCAGGGGAAGCGTTGGCGTGATTTCACAAGAGCGTGTAGGAAGGAGGGGAATACATGTTAACGGATTGGAAGTTAACAGGGGGAGGAGTAGGGATAGGGAGGAAGGATCGGAGGTTGTGTGCGTGTTGTATTTAATGTGTGTGTATGTCAATTGTGTAACCTGCTACTCTCGTGGTAATGAAATGGGAAAGCTCTCTAAGTCACCTCTGCCCCACTCTCTCCCTGCACCCCAATTGTTTCAAGGATCCCGCAGGCCTCCCTCTCTCTCTCACACCAAGGACACACACACACACACACACACACACACACATATTCGTGTTAACACAGAAGGACTGGCGTGGAAAGCATGGAGGTCAACGTAGCTCGCCGGGACGCCTTCCCCGTGAGGCGATGCTTTCTCTGGGCATGTCGATAACACAGCTGTCAGCCCTACCAACACCATCCCCACACACACGCACAGACCCAGAGACATGAACACACACACAGACATACACATATACACACACACATTGGCATGCCAGGCTGTAGTCATGAAGCCAATAGAATGCAAGATAGATAAAACAGCAGCAGTGTCTGACCGTGAGCCACATCTCTACAGACATGCATTCGTCTCCAAGGGCCTCTGTGTGTGTGTGTTTGTGTTTATGTGTGTGCGTGTGGCTGTGTGTCCTTGTGTGTGTGTGTGTGTGTGTTTGTGTAAGTATGGACTTCGCATGAGAGTATTTATATTTGTGTGTAACTGCACCTATAATGTGTGCATTATGTGCAGCACTGTGTGCTTAAGTTTATACCTAATGGCTGTGTGTGTGTTTGTGTTTGTGTACGTGTGGACGTCACATTAGAGTATTTATATTTGTGTGTAAATGCTCCTATAATGTGTGCATTATGTGCAGCACTATATGCTGGACTTTGTACATTAAGGCAGTGTGTGTCTGTGTGCGGGTGTCTGCGTGTGTATTCAACATGCCTGTGCTCTTTAGCGGGGGCGGTCATAAGTGAGCCATTCATGATGGAATGATGAAGAGCTGGAAAGAAGAGAGGGAGGAGTGAGTGAGTGATGGAGCGTGCGACGCCAGGCTGTCTATTGAAGCCTCCTCTCTTCCATATAAACCCTCAGGGCCAGAGGATGCCTGCTCCTCTGCTGGACATTCCGGGACGTTCTGGGGCATTCCTCGGATGACAAGTGGGCTGGTGAGATCTGTGAGTGCAGGCTTCGGAGGGAGAGAGAGAGAGATGGGGGGGGGGGGGGGGGGGGGGGGGGCGAAACTCTAGAAAACTCACTCGAGGAATACACACTCATAACACGGCCGTCTCTCACGCGTGCACACACAACACGGACACGCCTAGACACACATGTCCAGCTGTTCTCCAGATGGGTCAACCAAGGCATGCCACGTCTCCTCCCACCACCCTAACCAGTGTCGTACAGTGCTCGCTAGCAAACAGCACATTTTTCATATAACCATCTCCAGCTTTCAGTGATGTGTGTGCCTGTTAGCTTCTTCTGGGGTTAGCGAGCGTGGTCTCGATCGGATATTTGCAGGATTTATGCAAGCCCACAAATAATGCACTCATTCACACCTGCTTCAGCAATATTCAAAACGCTGCTTGGTGCGGGGGAGTTTTTCTTGTTGACCCTTTGCAGCATGCTGTACCCCAGATGACCAGTAGGTGGGAGGATTGACTCATATCGCTTTCAAAGTTGATGTCCAGGAAGTTTGGTGACTTCACTAGGTGACTTCATTAGGTAGGGTAGACTGGAGACGGTTGCAACAATTCTTATTCCTCTAATCGGAAACATACTAGAATGATGACACGCATACTGCACATGCTCAGTTAGACCCTCCCCCCACGAGCAAGATTTCAGGCACATTCATCACCTGCTGCTGCATTTATTTAAAAAACTTGTTTTGGAGGTATGAAAGTAATTCTGGCAGTTTTTGAGTAAATGAATGTAGGTACAATGCTACATGCTAATAGCGTAGCATGAATTACTTTCAAGAACCCTTGCTCTAATCCACCCCTCTAGGTTTCCAGTCAAATGGTTAGTAATGTAGCTAAAGTAGAACATGTAATTACTCAAAAACAACCCAAATTGGGGTAACAATTTCCAGGAGACAAGGAAATAAGGTAACATATCCAAAATAGTTAACTATTTATTTAAAGCCTCTATAGGCAACCTTTTTTGTATTAACGTATTATCAATTCCTCTCTACAGTTTAATGTTTAATTCTACATTGTAATGTGTATGGGAGAATAAAAAAATTGCTGTTCAGATCAGTCCTCTTGAAGTCTCAATATTCATTATAAATGTTGTCTGTCGACAGGCTGATCTCTTGCGAAACTGAAGAATTGCTTTACGTCACAAGGAAGAGCGTCACTAAATCAGGAAGAGATGCCCACACTTGGAGTAAAGTCGTTGATCATGCTAGTGAAATGCAGTGACGAGCATTCTGCATGTCTTCTTTGCGACGGTTAGGTAAAAATAATTACACTAAGCAAACGGTAGGGGTCACCAAAATCACCTCCTACAAAGAAACTACACATAGCAGCTTTAATGACTGATACCAGTGTTTTTGAGACATTGCATATGTACACAACACAGAGCCTGGTAGCACGGACGGGGTCACACTACTAGCAGCTCCGACGGGCCCTATCTAAATACAGCCTTCAGGTGGTCACCTCATGGCTGACGTCGACGCTGGAGGCCCCAGGGCAGGAACAATATTGACCAGCAGCATGTGCGGTCAAAACAGGTCGTACAGCGGACGTCCTGTGCTGCTGCTGCTGTACGCGCCAGGCCCTATTGCTGTTGACACAGCAGCTCTGTGTTAATGTCCACGCTGAACACTGACTCACAGGGGTCTCCTTCCTCCTCACCCTCTCCATGCTCCTCGGTCAATCACTGGGACACACATGCGAGCACTGGGACGTATCGTTCAGCCATCCTGGAGAGCTTGTGTGTGTGTGTGTGTGTGTGTGTGTGTGTGTATGTGTGTGTGTATGAGTGTGATTGTGTGTGCCCTCGTGGATGTGTGCTAGAGATACAGTAGAACATACATGAGGACAGAGGGGAAGCAACAAATGAGGACTCTGTCCTGGCAACAAACTGTTTACTGGCAACGGTGGCAACAGTGTGTGTGTGTTTGAGTGTGTTTGGGTGTGTGTGTGTTCCCTCTTGTCATCCTGTTGCTCGTCATTCTACTCATCTTCATTACATGATTGCTTCTTTTCCAGTCAGGAAACGGGGAGGAGGAGTTCTGTCATTCTATCTTTATTTGTCTGCCCATCCGTCTTTTCCCTTCTCACTCCATCTCTCTCTAAACCTGGGCTGCCTCTGAAGTGCATGTAAAACAGTGGGATGGCTCTGCTCCTTGCTTCTCCCTCTCTCTCTCTCTCTCTAATCATGAGAAAGGAAAACCATTAAATAAATACTAAGTGGATAGGAGACGAAGAATGGAGAGGGAGAGGTAGATTTGAGTGTTGAGAGTCTGTGGGACAGCATTACTATATGGTGTGTTGGAGTCTGATAGAGAAAGGAAAGTGGATTGACCCATTCCTCATAGAAAAGAAAGCTGCCATATCAGAGGCAAACACACAGCTGTCGGGCTGTTTGGACAACTCATAAGGAAAGCTAAAGAAAGAACTGTGCATCACTGTACGTACCATGACTTGCACAAGGTAAATAGAAAGTAAATCCTATTCAAAAATACAAGGAAAAGTGTTAAGACACACACGCACACAAACACAGTGAAATGGAAGTACCAGGTTCTCATGGTATAATCCACAAACTAATTAAGAACAAACAGTTGAAACCATGAGAGGTTTTCCTCCAAAAGAAATCCACCAATCCAAATAAGTGAGGCTTATTCTCAATTCCTCCCTTCACAAAAATGACCTTACTTCATTATTAAAACACAAATCCAGTAGTCATAGGGCACGCTCACAGGACTATGTCACCCTTGAAAGCCCCAAAGTGAAAACAGAACTTGGTAAATCAGCCTTCAGTTTTTTTGCCATGGATAAATGGAAGAAGATTCAACAGGAATTGAAATTAGAGCAGTTTGTTTCTGTTGAAAAATGTAAACCTTTATTGGAGGATTTGAGAGTTGAAGAGTGTTCTTGTTTTGGTTGAAACTAAATATTTTACTGTATTGTAACCTAACCCTATTGTACTGTAAACATTTTTATTTATCTTTTGCTTATTGTTTTATTTTTTGGCTGTAATTTATCAATTCTGTCTTTAAACAGGGCACTGCTGGAAGAGTGACCTGGTCTTAGTCGGTTAACCCTGCATAAATAAAATAACTGATAATAAATAATAATACAAACATAAAACATTATGAAAGCTTTTTTATGTAAAGTAATTAACTTTCGATCACATAACACAGATTTAGTGCAATAAGATGCAATTCAGCAAAGTACAAAAACATAAAATATGCAAAAACATGGCCATATGCTTGACTAAAGATTCAAGTACAGAGAGAAAGAGAAGGCGGGGGGGTAAGAGAAAGAGCAATAGAGAGAGCGAAAGAGAGAAGGGGGGCAGACAGAAAGAGAGAGAGTAGAGGATACAGGAATAAAGAGAGAGAGGGAGAGAGAGAGACAGAGAGAGAGAGACCAAGAGCGAGAGAGAGAGAGAGTTATAGATAGCAGGGTGAATCCCTCCTGTTGACTATAGAGGTATCTGTGGCATTCAGCTCTCAAAGACCTGCTGGGCGGGTTTCTGTGGGCGCTTTTCAAATTCTTGCTCTCCTACTTCTCCTCCCTTGGCTCCCTTCATCCCCTCCCTCCTCTGCCACCTCAGTTCTCAGCCACATGTTGGCTCTTGTCTTCCTGCTGAACCCCCCACCCCAACCCCCCCACCCCTTACACACACACACACACGCACACACACACTCTTCTGTCCCTCTCTTTCTTCTCCTAAAGAAAAGCCCTCGCTGTCTTCCTCTGCTCTGACCGTCTTTATCTCGCCTGAGCAGAGGCTGCTGTTTTCCCTGCTCGATCCTTCACTGTCAGTGCATTGTCTCTCGCCTTGGCTCTCCCCACTCTCCCGGAGCAGTGTGCCTCTCTGTGTCTCTCCCTCTGTCACTCCTCCCTCTCCCCCCCCCCCCTCTCTCTGTCTCTCAGCCCAACACAATAGGTAGACCAGTAGTCTGTTTTAAACTCTCTCGTTCTCTCTCTCCTCCTTGGTCTTTTCTCCTGCTCCAGAGAGCCATGCGGACTGCTCTCCGCCTCGAGCACCGCCTTCATTCAAATGTCCCGTGGAGAAACAAACAAATCGACGACAGACCTGCCCGGACGCCTCACAGCTTCATGTTAATCAGCAGCAGCAGTATCAGGCCACAGCAGGCCAAACTGTATACTGAACTGAACTGGCAACACCGCACTTGATTGGAGACCATGTGGCTCTTACGAGTCAGTCCAGAAATAATACAATTTATAACAACTCAACCCTCTTTTTACCTACCTACCAACCTAACTGTCTGCCTGTGTGTATGTCTGTCTGTTTGTCTGCCCATCGGCCCCATTTATCAGGATTTCTTGCACAGAAAAGGCAAAGTAGCCCAAGAGAAACCCCTGACACGTTAGGTTTGATCCAGGCCACCATGGTCCTGCAGTGTGAATGTTTCTATGTGGTCCCTGTGAAAAGGCATGTTATGGTTGGCTGGGAGTGCAACGGGAGGGGGGTTTGAATAACGATGAGAGGTTTTAAGGAGGCTTTAAGGAAGCTCCACAACCTTTGCCCTTAAAGCGTACAGACAGACCTTCTCACACACACACAACACATACACCCACGTTTCTAACACAACCCGCATTGGCCCCAAAGATTGGCGTCTGCCTTTGATCAGCTCGTCCTGTATGTGTGTATGTGTGTGTGTGTGTGTGTGTGTGTGTGTGCGTGTGTGTCAGTGGGGTCTAGCTCAAGTGCAGGATATTGTTCACTACTTCCTGTCCTCCTAAGCCATGGCCGAGGGATGTTAGCTCTAGTGGCTTTTGTTTTGGTGACCCTCCAACTCATCTCTCCCCTTCACCCTCCATGTTTCCGCCGTTTCCCTCCCCCTCGGCCTTCCCCCATTTCAACCTCAAACGTCAAATAATGCCAAATCCACCGAATTAATCCCAAGAATGGCCACCTGCACACACAAAACATATGGGCTCCCTTGCTGTCTCTACCTCTTGCTCCAACTGATACACACAAACACACACACATCACTTTGGGTTATCATCGCAACAGAGCTTTTTAAGATAGAGCACCCTTTTGAACTTTATAGTTTGTTATTTTGCCATTGATGCGGCCTCACTAAGGTATGTGTACACAGAAGCATGTGTATTAAATATCGAAGAAGGCCCAACACGCCGTGATCTGAAACTGTGGGGGAGAGACAGTACAGGCCTGGAAAATTGAGAGTGACTAAGGTGACACACTTATCCTTTTCATTTACAGATTCATTTGTATATGCACTTCTAGACAGAATCCCTTGCATTTAAAACCTAAACTTTATCGTTGGACACACTGTCTGTCTGCCACGGTTAGTGTTCACATCTCACACATGCAGGAGCTATACTAGCCCGGGGTCTGCATAACAGGGGCTGTTACACCGACAGTTATGCCTTTACTAAGCAGGAACAGGATACGCTTGTGTCAGAGTGATACATCATCCCGTAACCCAACTGGTTAGTGCATAGAAAGGGATAGGTGTGGATGTTTTTTTCTGCGAGTGTGACGCCGATTGGTGATTATTGAGAAGTTGAATAGATACCGGCTGTTCAAGATACATACTGAACTAACTGAAGCAAAGAGCCCATTGAGCAAGGGTCAATCTGAGGAAATGGTTAGTTCTTAAGAAATAAAGGGACATTTATAGTCACTTCTCATTTTATTTCATTGAAGTCAGACAAATGCCGAACTGAGCAAAGGTAGATAATAAAACAATAAAATGTTGTTACCGTTGCAACTTATGATTATGACAAGGGAAAGGTAATTGCCTTGGCGGTTGTGAAGTAAATATTGCGGCGACTATGTCACCATAACAACTGTCTGTCAGAGAACTCCCAATGTCATCAAATGTGCAAAGCCTAATGTCATGCACTGAAAAATTACAATTCAGTTTATCTTCAGAAATTACAGTCGAGTTGAACAAGAGAGGCCGTGTTTTTCTTTGTATGGCTTATGCCTGCATACAAGTCAAAACATGACCAATAGAAGGTTACGCACACTGGTTGGAGAGGAATGTTGGAAACCTGTCTGTATAAATGTAACCTGGCAATTAGACTATTCTGCTATGTGAGTTGTTCTTTGTTAAACAGGTAAGAAAGACACTGTTACTTCTACACTATGGCCTTACTGAATAGCATGGGTGGACGGCATCATTCGTCTGAGCGACAGTTTTACACACTTTGTTAATTGCTGCCCTGTTACGGTTGGTGACCTCAAGACCTTCTCATCTCATTGGCAAGAGCTGTACATGTCTAACTGCATGCGCAAGACGTTAAGCCGTGGCATGCATGAGGTGTATAGTGTGTGTGTGTGTGTGTGTGGGGGGGGGGGGGGAGTGGAGAAAACAACGTTTGCATGTAAAAGGTTCTTGCAAGCAATAGCAGAGGGATTTCCCTTTTGACCTTTGTCATTTATGTACATCAGGCAAAGGGGGGTGAGTGCATGTGCTCTGAAGAGCAGGCCATCAATGAGCTACAAAAAGGTCCTGTAAGTCAGCCTATCAATACTCTTTTAATTCAAATGTTCAATTAAATGTTTTAGTGGAATCATGTGACATGCATCGAATAACGATCTCTGCATATGGGGCGATAGCATATCTAGCCTACTCCTTGTTTACTCTTTAAATTCCCTTTCTTTAAGTTGGTGAAAGGAAAGGGAAACAAGTAAAACTGACTGACTTCTCGTTGATTGAAAATTAGTAGTTAAAGGTAAACCATACAGTTTTGCAACATTTTGTCAGTGGTGGACGAAGTACACAAATAAAGTACAAGTAGGCCTACCTGTCCTAAATTTTACTCAACTAAAAGTAGACGTCTTCAATTCAAATTTCCACTTGAGTCAAAGTACAAATGCACCTGCTTTCAAAAGTAAATAGTACTAATATTTAGTAGGCCATCAGGGGTTGCTGACAAACATAATACAGTATGCAAACTTTATTATATATTGAAAAAAGGCATCAATTTTTAACAGGCTGCCCTTTCAATATTAATTCAAGTTGTCTGTGTAGGGCTGTCTGTATGTGTGTGTGTGTGTGTGTGTGTGTGTGTGTGTGTGTGTGTATTTTCTGGGACAAGTGATTTGCATAACTTGTTTCAAAGACTTGTAGACTTCTGTTAACGACGTTTCTTTTGTTTATCATACTCACACTCACTATGATAACCAAGCCACAACGTTGGCTCGGGTTTTGTTAATGGTTTCATGGCGGGTGGCCACATTCGTTCATTGCCTTCAAATGGCAAACTTTGTAATAAATACAATATTATTCTTTCTGCCACACAATAAGTTTAGCTTGGGTATGTGTGCAGCTAAGAATTGCGCAATTCATCACTGCTCTTTTCAACAACAGTTATTACTGTTCCTCACTTTTTACCTAAGTTTTGCTAGCTAATCGGCAAAAGCTCTGCCATGCCGATGAAGCTGAAAACAAACAAGGTATCTACACTTCCGCCGGAAGTTTCGGCAATAACGCTAAACGTTATTTGGGACTGTGGCTGCCCGATGTGTTCCAGGGGCCGATGTGTTACGGGGTCCGTTGACCTATGATTTACTTCCGGCGCGCACAAATATACGTCATCGTGAACTGGGACTCCTGGCTATTCCACGCACGTTCCAAACTGAAACAGAGGTTCTTGCGTTTGCAGTCACAGCTAATTTTTGGAATAGCCGTCTGTCGATTTTTTTCAAATCTTAGCTCGAAAGTTATTTTGATTCATTTGCTTTCGAAAACGTAGTCGTTTTCTATGCACATAGCTGGTATATCACAATAGGTTTTGTTTGTTATGTTTGATACGGTATTTGACTGTAGGCTATTGTTCTGTTTGCACAGCATTTTAGTCAACTGTTTTAAATGTGCTCTATAAATAAACGTGTTATGATTACTTACATATACGAGTTTATTATATAGAGATTACACATTAATATATGGCCTTTAGAAATATTTATACAGGTACTGATAGCGTCTTTTCCAGTATCATTTTGCAGAATATTGTAATAACCAGGTGCTGTAGCCATAGTTTATTTTTGTAAGCGAATGTATTTCTTTTTTGGAACAAGAGGAGTATCAGAGATTATGATAGGGAAATATTAACCTACTCTAGGGAGGCTTGTTGAAGCGTTTTCAAAAACTAACACATTATTAATGATCGGTCCTATATTGTTGCTCCAAAATTTGAGGTAAACGAAAATAGTGAAAGCTAAAGCTAGCGTTCTTTTACACTAGGTTTGCGAGCAATAGCCTAAAGCCAAGGCAAAGCTAACAGTAAGCATATGACATGTATTCAAAATGGGGCGGTACATTAGCTACGCTTTCAATCATAATTATGAACAAGTGTAATATAACGTAACCGATTGGATCACTATGAGTTATCACGTTTTCAGTAGCCCTGCATTGTGACATGAAGCTGTAAAACATTAAAACGGCTCAAAAGTTACCGAACTTCGACTTAGTTACTTTGTCTACTGTACCAAGTAAGGTACAACCAGAGCCTACAGTGCATCCGGAAAGTATTCATACCCCTTTACCTTTTCCAAATTTTATTATGTTACAGCCTAATTCCAAAATGGATTAAATAACAAAATGTTCTCAACATTCTACACTCAATACGGCATAATGACAAAAATGACAATGGCAAATGTATTAGAAATAAAAAAATAAAATATCACATGTACATAAGTATTCACACCCTTTACTCAATACTTTGTTGAAGCACCTTTGGCAGCAATTACAGCCTCAAGTCTTCTTGATGCTACAAGCTTGGCACACCTATTTTGGGGCAGTTTCTCCCATTCTTCTTTGCAGATCGTCTCAAGCTCCATCAGGTTGGATGGGAAGCGTCGGTGCACAGCCATTTTCAGATCTCTCCAAAGATGTTCAATCGGGTTCAAGTCTGGGCTCTGGCTGGGCCACTCAAGGACATTCACAGACTTGTCCCCAAGCCACTCCTTTGTTATCTTGGCTGTGTGCTTAGGGTCGTTGTCCTGTTGGAAGGTGAACCTTCTCCCCAGTCTGAGGTCCAGAGCGCTCTGGAGCAGGTTTTCATCAAGGATCTCTCTGTACATTGCTGCATTAATCTTTCCCTTGATCCTGACTAGTCTCCCAGTTCCTGCCGCTGAAAAACACCCCCACAGCATGATGCTGCCACCACCATGCTTCACTGTAGGGATGGTATTGGCCAGGTGATGAGCAGTGCCTGGTTTCCTCCAGACATGACACTTGGCATTCAGGCCAAAGAGTTCAATCTTGGTTTCATCAGACCAGAGAATTTTGTTTCTCATGGTCTGAGAGTCCTTGAGGTGCCTTTTGGCAAACTCCATGTGGGCTGTCATGTGCCTTTTACTGAGGAGTGGCTTCCGTCTGGCCACTCTACCATAAAGGCCTGATTGGTGGAGTGCTGCAGAGATGGTTGTCCTTCTGGAAGGTTCTCCCACCTCCACAGAGGAACCCTGGAGCTCTGTCAGAGTGACCATCGGGTTCTTGGTCACCTCCCTGACCAAGGCCCTTCTCCCCCGATTGCTTAGTTTGGCCGGGCGGCCAGCTCTAGAAAGAGTCCTGGTGGTTCCAAACTTCTTTCATTTGCGAATGATGGAGACCACTGTGCTCGTTGGGACCTTCAATGCTGCAGACGTTTTTTTTGTACCCTTCCCCAGATCTGTGCCTCGATACAATCCTTTCTCGGAGGTCTACAGACAATTCCTTGAACTTCATAACTTGGTTTGTGCTCTGACATGCACTGTCAACTGTGGGACCTTATATAAACAGGTGTGTGCCTTTCCAAATCATGTCAAATCAATTGAATTTACCAAAGGTGGACTCCAATCAATTTGTAGAAACATCTCAAGGATGATCAGTGGAAACGGGATGCATCTGAGCTAAATTTTGAGTGTCACAGCAAAGGGTGTGAATACTTATGTACATGTGATATTTTATTTTTTATTTTTAATACATTTGCAAAAAAATTCTAAAAAACTTTTTTCGCTTTGTCATTATGCGGTATTGTATGTAGAATGTTGAGAATTTTTTTTTATTTAATCCATTTTGGAATTAGGCTGTAACATAATAAAATGTGGAAAAAGTGAAGGGGTATGAATACTTTCCGGATGCACTGTATATGGCTCTGGGTACAGCATACATTCGTTGTTTAGACGCTTGAACTTGGGCGCCGGAAGTAGATGCCGGGTCAACGACCCCATAACACATCGGACACCGATAACAGATCGGGCAGCCACAGGGACATTCCAAAATATATTGGATATAGCCTACATTTTATCCACATTAAAGTAACGAGTAACGACAGATATTGCACAAAAGTAGTGGAGTCAAAAAAGGATATTTTAGTGTGAAATGTAGTGGACTCGTGGTGTGAAAGTAAATCGTATCCCAAAATGGAAACGCTTGAGTAAAGTAGGCCTACAGATCGACCCATGTGGAAAAGGTATAAGTCCTACAGTAACGAAGTACATGTAGGCTACTCGACCCATGTGGAAAAGGTATAAGTCCTACAGTAACGAAGTACATGTAGGCTACTCGGTCACTGTCCACCTCTGCATTTTGCTAAGGAAGTGTTGTCAGACTAAAGCTGATAGGCTACTATAGGTAATATCCTACAATAGGTTTCCTGTAGGCTAGAAAATCAAATCCTTTACCTTTCACCAGTTCTGATTCAAAACAACTAAAACAAGTTTATCGCTATATAAGAGCGCATATTCTGCAATCTAGCTTACTGAAGGATACGGGATATTGCATGCTGGAATCTTTAAAAAGGACGGTGACAGCCAATTAGACAGTATCACTAAAACCTCCCTTCTGGTAAATCAGTCAGGGAGAGTGACTCAACTCTTACAGCTCAGTAAATAGCTCACATGGCCGCCCAACGCACCAGTTTCGTTTCTCTCTCTCGCCCGCTCCCTCTCTTTCTGCCTGTCTTATCCCCCACTGCCAAGTCCCGCCCCTGATCGGGTTGATCGCGCAGTGAGTGGCTGGCTCCGCTGAGCACAGTGCGTTCCCTGCAACAGCTGCGAGTTGCCTCCCTTCGTCACCGGACAAGCGGAACTGAGCCCGGTCGATCCCATAGAGGAGCGAGTGACAAACGGACGCTTTGCCACGCACTACCCCGGTCCCTGGACATACAGCCCTAACACGGATATTTCTGGGCCGATATAGCCAACACCGATGCGCGAACGGGTCTCAAACCACAACCTTACAGTTCTTCAGGGGTAGAGAGGATTTGAAACAGGTAAGGCTGTTTGTGGATTGTGGATCTCTGTTTTTATTGCGAGATTGGCTCTCGGAAAGCTGCGCTATAATAAATCACCCATCCAGATTGCTGTAGCGTCTGCTTTGCTGCGAAGAAAAGCTGAAATGCAGTCATTAATAATATCAATGTATCTCAAGTTTTCGACAATGTTATCACAAAGATATATATTTTAGAACAGGGCTAGGGTTTTTACGTTTACAATTTGTGTGTGTGTGTGTGTGTGTGTGTGTGTGTGTTAATGCATTTGTTGAAATGCGGTAGGGTGACTCCATAGTCTTTTGTTGCTTCGCCGCAGTCTTGTTGTCGGTGTGTGGATCGCTTTAACTCAGACGGTACGTGCAAACTTGCTCGCGCTGCGATTTGTAACTGGCACGTAGGCTAGACGTAGACTGTATAGCTAGTGAATGAGCCATGGTTAATTAAAAATAGTCCAAAGACAGGAGGTTTTGTCACAATTTTGACAATGATTGCTTTGCGATGTATAGGCGTAGCATAATCGCAGTCGGAAGCCGAGGACAGGCTATACTGCATACATTTAGAGGTGGATCGAGTTAATAGTCGTATTTTCAGCAACATTAATTTTAATCAACCTACTAATTTAGGAACAGGAAGGTGATGGTCATAGTGTATCCTGCATATAACTTAGACATTGTTTTCTTTTTTAGAGCAGGTCTATAAGGTTCATTTTACAGTCTCGCCAAAAATTTATTTCTAAAGGGTGACTGACTTGTTTGTTATCTGTAAAGAGACGTTCCTTGCACTTTCGAAACTTAGGCTATGCCAGGTGCAATAATAGCTTCTGTGATTCTCTATTGAGTCCTGTCTACATTTTTTTCAGGATTGTCTGGTTTCAAGACTCGGCCATGGCGACCATGGATACAACTTTGCATATCCTACAAAAACAAGCAGAATCTACCGACAAGGTCCTGGGCAGTGGAGTGGCGGTGCTCGCTCTGGATATGAGTTTAAACAAAGTGGACCAGGATTTCACGGAACAACCGATAGTTGGACTTTCGGACAAAATCCCTTTAGTGAAACCTTATTTTAAAAAGAAACACGGTCAAAGAAAATTAGACGCCAAATGCCTCCGAGCACTCGAGGACCCTATTCTTACCACTTTATTGAACACGGATGCTCTTGTTACTGGGGACGGTGTGTTTGTTCCTCGTAGTCAAACGAACAGGACTCCAGGTAACCTATGCACAGCGGTTGTGGTCAAACAGACTTGTATTGGGCAGGTGTGTTTGAAAGATTCGGGGGCAGCCGGTGTCACGGGATTGATAAGTTGCGCCACTGACACGGAAATGGCAGACGCTTCAGTCGAGCTTGAAGAGACAGAAAGGGGGGAGAGACCGAAGGTTACGCCGGACCTTCAACGCGGAACAATAGACCCTAACGACAGGCACTTTCAACTGAAGTGTCCCCCTCTGGCGCGCGACGTGGCGGTTACGACAACGACACCCCCCAAACCGGACACCACATCGCCACCCCCTACTAGTGAGGGGGGCAACAAAACGACGGACCTCTTTGCCTCTGAAGCCTTGCGGGGACCAAATTGCCTCTATATCAACGACAACGGTCGGCCCCAGTCGGATAAAGGAGTTATATTTCAGGATAAAAGCGAAGAGGCATCCCTGGATCTGGTCTTTGAGCTCCTCACACAACTGCAGTATCACACGCACCAGGCGGACGCAGTGCCCATCTGTGTGGATTTTCTGCAGGGCCTGTGTGTCTACGGAAGTGATTGTGCCCACCACCACACCGTGCTTCCTTACTGCTGGCAGATCCGCCGGAGCGACAGCCAGCTCTGGCAGAGCATAGCGGACGAGTCTCAGGAGCAGTTGGAGAGGCTCTTCTGCAACCCCGACAATGAGCAAGTCCGGCTCAAGTTTCAGTAAGTGGTTCTAGTGTGTACCCTCCACTATTAACGAAGTTCCTCTGCTGGCAATTCATGTTTTTAAGGGAGATTTATATTAGATGATTCATGATTAGTTGTGTGTGTGTTTGTATTTTGTTGCTCTTATTTTCATGGTTGTATTTCTACATACCTCCGTTTGTGTTGTGCATTATAGACCTTGAATGCCTGTTTGTGCGTTTTTGCGCTCAGGCTGGTTGTTATGTGAGATAATGAACAGGGTAGTTTGGGTTGCTCTTTCACTTGTTGAAAGGGGGCTCAGGTGTTTTTCCTGTTGTAATACTAGATCGAAACAGCGCTCCCATTGGCTGGAGCAGAGTTCCAACCTGGAAGAGCTACCCCTATGGTGCAAAGCTCTGAACTTGCATGACCTACTGCTTCCTAGTGTGTTCACCGACACACACGCTTGTCTCTCTATCCCTCTCTCCATAGCCCCGAACACACACGCACACACACACACACACACACACACTAAGAGAACCTTTAACTCTCACGAATGTGCCTCAGAGAAGGGCTCAGTGGCTTGGTCTCAGCACGCCTCTTCACCGACGGAGATAAAACTGCTCTCTCTCACACACTCACAGAAGCACTTGGCAAGCAGCAGCCAAAGAGGTATACATAGCATGCACTAGTCCCTGGGTAACCACACGCACACACAAACACACACATGCTGCCCTCAATAACCCTGAGCGATGAGTGCGTCCTGTGAGCTGTGTTGGTTTAGGTTTTCAACTGAAACTTCATGCAAACCAGCTCCCAAACAGGATATGCACCTGTCTTTGCCGACCCACATATTCCCATCAGCTCTTTTTACTATGTGACATGATAATAAGACATTTATCTGTACAAACATTTCCTCAACCTAGTGCTGCAAAAACCATAAACCACCCTAAACAAATATTAACGATTTGACCTGTCAAGCATCTCTTAAATATATTTAGTTGAAGGAAATGATCGCGCCTTACTGACTTTTTGTCAATGTTTGTTATAGCAAAGCATCCTTTGGATTTAATTCAAGATACTTTTTAGCCTTTTAGCCTTCAAAGGGTCTGATTACCCAATTTGAATAACACACAATGAAATTAAGCACCCTCCACAATAAAGACCACATTGGTTTGTTATTATAAATAAAGAGTTCCTAATAAAAATGGAATTGATATGATATTGATATGATGAAATGATAGTTTGGGAAAAGGTTGGAATGCTTTCTAAATTAAAGTCACATTTTTCTTATTTACACACAATACAGAATTGATCAGCTATAAAGACTAAAACCACAGCCAGGCTATAGATGTCTGGAAATATGCAATCATTTAATTCATAACCTGATTATATCCGCATGTTATGACATTTATGTTTTAGGAAATATATTTTTAGTTTCATCTCAGTTTGTTGGCTTACCTTGGTTTTCTAACTGAGTGTGCGTGTGCCTATGTGTTCCTTTGGTGCTTTTTCCAGTGAATAGTCATTAGCCACCCTGTCACCCTCACGGTGCCCCGCTGCATCACCGTGGTAACAGGACACAGCTGATAACAGTGTTAGCGTTCTAAGGGGGCAGCAGATGACCAAACAAGCCCGGCCGTTGATATGGCAACCACAGGGCCATTTTGGCTGCCACTCCAGTGTTTGCATGAAGCCTGTGTGTGATCCTGGGAGGAATGTTCCCGACCCGTCTGTGTGTGTGTTCTACACTGTGCATCTACTCTTCTACACTACTCTATTGTGTGTGTGTGTGTGTGTGTGTGTGTGTGTGTGTGTGTGTGTGTGTGTGTGTGTGTGTGTGTGTGTGTGTGTGTGTGTGTGTGTGTGTGTGTGTGTGTGTGTGTGTGTGTGTGTGTGTGTGTGTGTGTGTGTGTGTGTGTGTGTGTGTGTGTGTGTGTGTCGACCGGTGCCTCTAGTGTGTGATCCATTGGCACAGGTTGCCCTAATCCATCCCATATGATGATAAGCAGGAAGCAAAGTCAAAGCTAATCCGCCCAGTCATAAATGTTGCTGCTCCAGGAATGTGCACTGCCTCAACCCTTTTGGGTTCTACCCCGACAGGTGTGTGCCTGTCTGCTTGGTGTGTGTGGGTTTGTGTGTGTGTGTGCGTGTGAGCGAGGCTTTTGTTGGCCAGGCGATAAAAATGCTTGCTTGTCATTAACTGACATGAAGAGACTGCAAGGGCAGAGCGACCTGACACCAGGGGATGTGTGTGTGTGTGTGTGTGTGTGTGTCTCTGTGTGTGCGTGCGAGTCTGCTTGTACCCGCTAGGGGATTCCGTGTGTGTGTGTGTGTGTGTGTGTGTGTGTGTGCGAGCGAGCGAGCGTGTGAGTAGGTATTTCACACTATTAACTCGCATTTATCGATTATGTGCAAATGGATGACGCGTCAACTTAATTGTGTGACAATTTTGTTGTGTGTGTTAGCGTGTGTGAGTGGATAGATAACGTGTCAGACAGCCGATGAAATGAGTCACTGGGGCGAGGTCTGGGTCATCCTGCTTGCCATTAGTCAGCGTCTACCTTTAACCCACTGCTCCTCCACTCCGCACGCTCTCTCTTTATCTTTCTGTCTATCTCTGTCACTCCTTCTCTCTCTCTCTCTCTCTCCTCCAGTCTTTCTCGCAGTCAATCTCTTCCTTCCGTCTTCTCTCTGTCTCTTCAGTATATCTATGTCACCCTCTCTTTCTCGCTCAGCTCTATTAATCTCGCCCCGTCTCCTTAAATAGCCGTCTGATCATTAAAATACGTGCATACAGGACGGTTTGTGTGTGTGTGGTGAGCGGTTCTGTGTATGTTGGTATGTTGTGTTACTGCGTGCATACTCCAGAGCACTTCGTAACTGAAGCAATTTCCTCTGCTCCCTCCCTCTCCTTTCCTCCCATCCCTTTGGCATAGATCTGTGCATCTCTCCTTCCTACTTCTCTCTTTCCGTCCATCTGTCCTCCACTGGTCTGTCTCATCTCTGCGTCTGTCTTTTTTCCTACGTCAATGTTTCCCCAATGGCTCTTACGGTAATTTGCTTTGAAATACGTGTGTGTGTGTGTGTGTGTGTGTGTGTGTGTGTGTGAGAGAGAGAGAGAACTGTGTGAACTATGTCAAAAAGGGAATATAACTCAATGTGGAGTTGGGTTGAGGAAGTGAGCGATCACTGTGAGAGCATACTTCTGTCTGGTTTGTCTGGGTGAGTTTGTTTGCGTGTGTGTTTGTGTTTGGCTTGGTGTGTTTGCGTCACTGCGGGTGTTCTGTGTGTGTTTGTCGCTGTCAAAGAGATTCATTTGGGAATGTTGTCAGGCTGCGAGGCGTGTGTGTGTGGTCATGTGAACTTTTTTAATTGTGTGTGACTTGTCATCCCTGTGCGTTGTAATCTGCTGAACTGTGACTCTCTCGCCCCGGTTACTGTCGACATGTGGGCCTCTGTTTGTGTGAACCTCTGAGAAAGTACAACAAAGGTGTGAGAAAGAGTGACGGAGAGGGAGAGAAAGAGAGAGATGGGGAGAACTGTGCAAAGAAACTGGAACAAGTAAAAAAGAAAAGCAATATTGCTGGTTTGGATATCCCTCATCTCACTAAATCATAATCTGCTAAAAGGTAGCATCCAAGAATTCTACAATCCTCAATGTCGCTGCCCTTAATAAGAATCAGGACCAGGCAAGTCTTACAGTTGATTTGATTGAGTTCTATATAGTCTCATATATAAGCAGAGGCATGAGTGGAATTCCACAGATCTTTAGTGCAATTTGTTCGACATCTGAGCATTCCAAGTTTAATTTAAATTGGTCGTTAGACTTTCTCTCTCTCGCTTTCCTCTCTCCCTTTCTTCCTCCCTCTCATTTCACCAGAACCTAATAGTAAACCAGTCCATGTATTCATCAGCTCCCTCCTACTGGTGAGACAGATTCTCCCCTATCTATTGTTGTGTAGCGTGGGCTCACTCTTGAGAAAGTAAAAACCCTTGCAGATGTTTTCTGGGACTTGGAATTTGATATTCCAATCCATCATCTGACAAGCGGGCCACGCTGAGGTGTGTGTGTGTGTGTGTGTGTGTGTGTGCGCGTGCGCACTAATCGCCGGGCGATACAAGTGTGGCCAGTTGAATCCATCAGAGTTCCCAGCAAGAAGGACAGGCTTTTAGTCTCACCCTGACTGACACCCTTACAGCCGTTCAGCCGTTCCGCCCGCCGTCCCTGCATCACTGCTTTGGTTTCACTATCCCTCACAATGCTCGTAAGAACAAAAGAAATGGCTCCAAAAATATCTCTTATCTGCGGCATACCTGTGCGTGTGTGTGTGTGTGTGTGTAGGACCCCTGGAAAAAACCTTACTTTTTGGGCGTGGACTGGAACAGCACCTTTGCCTGAGTGGTTGTGTCTTTTTAAGCATTGTCTGCCGCCTGATTGGTTCCCCTGTAATGATCCCCGCGGATTCTCTGCGCACTTAATTTAACCGATGGAATTTTATTTTTAGAACAGGGCGCTGGGTGGGAGAGAGAAAAAAGGACACAGACAAAAGAACATCAGAGAACGAATGGGCAAATGAGAGTGAGCGATATACAGAGACACACACTGTGCCAGAGAGAGAGATGGGGGGGGGGGCAACGGGGGACAGGGAGAGAGACAGAAAGTGGACGCAGAAAGTGTCGTTTGGATTAAAGGCCTCATTTTACGAGGCCAACGGAGGAGGCTAGGGGATGTGTGGGGACAGGCAGAGCCAATTGCAGCGTGCCCAGGCAGTCGCTGCTATACGACGGGGGGGGGGGGGGGGGGCTATAGCAGATGGTTGATATGCAGATGGTAGCATGGCCATAAATTTGACAAAGTGCTCTACTTTCTCATGAAGGCTGTGTGTGTGATTGTGTGTGCCTGTGTGTATGCCTGCTACAGGGGTCAGCCATTAAGAGCCTTGTGAGATTTATTAAACTGTTGCTGAATGTGGTCTGTGTCATGAGTCGTCCTCACTCGCTCACACACACACACACACACACACACACACACACACACACACACACTCACAGACGCACAGGGTCCTGTCTACAGCTCTCCCACAGGGCCTCGCTTTGTCTTTAATGTTCTGTGGCATGCAGAGACGGTGCTGTTCTTTGAGAGGGGGAACAGAGTGGGAAGGAAAGCTCACGGCAGGACTGGGAGAGGTAGCAGAGTGGGGTTGGGATGGGGGGTGGGTATGGAGGGAAGGGAACAGAACAGAGAGAGGAGAACAATGCTGGGACAGGAGGACTGAAGGACAGCAGGAAGGACAAGAGGAGGAAGGATCTGGCTGTGACAACTACAGGAAGGACAGGAAGACATTTGCATTTTGTTCCTTTCTACCTGGCAACTAGCTCATGCCATTTCACTCCCTAGCTCACTCTCTCTTTCTATTTCCCTCTCCTTCTTCTCTCTCCCTATCTCTCTCTCTCTGTCCCCATGTCTCTCTTTCCTTCCCCTTTACACCTGTTCATCACTTCAGAGAGTTTTCACTGTGGTTTTCTGAACATGTCTCTGGCTCTTCTGTCAGGTAATGAGTCAGGCCTTCTGTGTGTTTAGACATCCCCATTCCACTTCACCCCCCTCTCCGTGCACTGAAGCAGCAGAAAGGCTAACTGTAATTACCCACGGCGCAAACAACTGAATGAGAGTGTGTACATGAGAGAGAGAGAGAGAGAGAGAGAGAGAGAGACAGACCGACACTTACCCCAATGATGGGATGTACGTGCGAGGAGAAACCATGACCGGACAGTTTTCAGGAAAGGAAGTGCTGTGTAATTGGGTAGACTCTCACTTCTCCAAACTGTCGGAGGTAATGGCCGACCACGTTCACTCTGTCCTACCCCGACCCTCTATCTCTCTCTCCCAGTCTCTCTTTCTCTTGTTAATTGAGAAAGAAAGAAAGAAAGAAAAAAACAAACAAACAAACAAACAAAGACACAGTCTTTCTTACATACAGTAACTCTCCTGCACACACACACACACACACACACACACACACACACTCTATGTCCTAGCCTGACCAGACGTCTGACCTTTGACTGTGTCCAATTAGTCCCCCAAAGAAAATCAATGAGCCCATTAACGCAGCCAATCTGTGTGTGAGTGTGTAGCAAGAGAGAGAGTGTGTATTAGCATGTGTCCGTTGCATGCGTGCCAGTGTACATAGCCCATTTGTGTGCGTGTGTGATGGGTTTGGCTGACCTACAACATTTGGCCCAACAGAGTGTAAGGAAAAGGGTCACACACCCCCCTCACACACAGACACACACAAACACACCGACTCACACTCACTCCTCTGCAGATCAAAGGGAATATTTGACCCAGAGCAGCAGAGACGAGAAGTTTCCCTGTGGGGTAGAGGGAGAAAATGGAGCGCTTTATATTTGCGTTGTGCAACCTCACTACTAACCAGACAGCCTGGACGAAACCGCGTCCAAATGTGTATTAGGAGTTCAAGAAAACTAGGTGGACGCTCACTTGTTCTTTACGGTTTCCAACAACTTTCCACCAATCATAATCATTCGGGGTGGTGTTGCCAGGTTGTTTTTTTTTTTGAGGGTGGTGCTGTCGGTTAAAACACATGATTTACTAATAAATCGATCAATAAGACGAGCGCCAACAGAATCTGTCCCAATGGAAGTAGTGCTGTTCTCCTCATTTAGTTCACATCTTTACCACTCCAAGGCTCCAGGTGAACAGGTTATTAAGACATTCAGATTTTTTCAGATAGCTAGATGGTGAAAGTGCGCAGGTGTGTTGAGGTCTGTCCTGTACACACCTTTCATTTCGGTATGTTTGTTTGTGTACGCCGTACGCTAATTGTCTGTGTTCTCTTCTCACTCCCAGGGGTCGTGTGTGCTCCTTGGACTTTGCCGCCATGCGAGTGTGTGACCTGGAGTTTGACCTGGTCAGACGCCTGACCACGCCCTCCAGCCCCGCCGGCCCGCCCACCGCTCTAAGCCCCACCCCGAGCTGTCACACTGTGTGGAAGTACTACTGCAGAGACAACTTTGGCTGGAGGGAATACTCTGAGGTGAGCGTGTGTGAAGGAGAGGACGAAATGGTCTTTGTGTTTCCTGCTCGAAAGGTGCTGTATTAGCGTGTGTTGTGGTGTAGCGGCCTCGCACAGAGGCGCAAACACACACACACACACACGCCCACAGACACGCAGCAAGCAGCTTCCAGACATATCAACAGTCACGCAGGCAACCGTCTGCACGCAGTCAGAATATCAATACATCGACTAGCACGCAGAATGCTGCTTTTGTAAAGATCGTTCCAGTTTAGCACGAGTTATTGTGTCATGTAATGTAATACTCTCATTTTAGGATTTCAGTGGTGTGTGTGTGTATGCAAGCACGTGCAAGTGCCCACTGAAATGATCTATTGAACCAAAACCTGTCGGTCCATGACCTCCTTCTCCTCGTTCCCCTAGCCGGTGGTGCGTCTGATCGAAGAGGCCAGTGGTCGGGGCCTGAAGGAGGTGCGCTTCATCACACTGCAGAACCAGTACATCCTCAACATCCGCGAGGGCTTCCAGCAGAACGCCGTCTTCGGCTTCCGCCGCCAGATCAAGAAGCGGCCCCTGTTCCTGTCCTCCGTCGTCCTTGCGCCCCATCTACAGTGAGTCGCACGGGGAAAACGCAGACACACGCACACAAGCCCTGGCTGAAACACACACACCTTCACACTATAGTATCAGTACATTTAGATACACTCATCTAGTTAGTAAGCACTGTCAATATGGTGGATGTGGGGGAGGAGCATTCCACTCTACGGATTGGTTCCTCCCTTTCTCTTCTTCCCGGAAACCTGTTTGTGATTGGTTGCTGCTACACAACCGCTGTCCCATGGTCCAGTGCCGGATCATTCTCCTGCTCTTACAGCACTCAACCTTGTAGAGGTTCACACCGTCTTTTGTCCATGCGTCTGACTGACACAGAGGTGTTTTGCTATTGTTAAGAAGAGAAGAGAACAGAACTGCATGCCTGTACGTGGAGTGCCAGTACTATCACGTAGCATAACTGAAATTCCTCCCCGTTCCCCGCAGAATGAATCTCTCGGCCACACACAGTGTGTTATTGGACCACTTTGTACTCAGCAAGGGTTCCAGTTGTGCAAACAGCCCCCTTAGCAAACAAGCTGTCTGGGACACATGCTCACAGACACAAAGTGCTAGCACGCTAACTGGAACACACATTAGCTGATTAAAGCGAAAGCTACATACATAGAGAGACACACGTAGCCATTTATAGTTGCTACAGTTAGTTAAGTGGCATGTAGCACAATGAGCTAAATAGGATCATAGCCAAATACACTCACTAAAGGTAATGGAATATTGGGACAGTCAGGCATGGAAGCTACCTATAGCTGTTAGCTTTGTAGCAATGTACTTAGCTAACTGCCTCACTACATTGCCTATTGTAATCTGCTAGCTTACTGGTACACATATACACACCTTACTTGCGTAAGTACTTGTTATGTAGTAAACCTAAAGGCATTGAGCTGGCCTACACACAGCCTAGGTAGCTGAGAGGAACAGCAACAGCCTGTCTGTCACGTGAGCCGGCTTCACAAACAAACAAATGTCTTGACGACAGCGTTTTGACAGTTTCGACACCCAGCAGGCAGCGCGCCTTCTGAACGTCACTCCTGTCACCTGACACGAATAAGACATGAGCGGGCCTCTCCGGGCCCGGACCGGCTTAGCCCATGGCCAAAGTGAATAGCAAGGATAAAGGGACTAGAGAGAGAGTGGGAGACACATACAGTAGACACATACAGGAGATGCACAGAGAAAGAGGGAAGAGAGCTCAAAATGAGTTCAGTGACGGCGTGCTGGGAGCCGAGTGAGGGGTCTTGAAACGGGACTGTTGGCAGGAGGAATGTGTCCGCAGGCCGTTCTCATCCACAGCAGCTCCCACTCTCATTTTCCATTTCCTCTCCGTGTGTCAGTGGAAGGAGAGGTTGATATTCGGTCAGAACTTTCATGGGTTTCATGGGTCTGAAATATAAACATCGATATATGAACTATTTACAGTATATGCACATGTTATTGTGTGTGTTTCTGCTCGTGGGTTTGGGAACAAGCTTTCTTGAGCCCTAGGGTGGAGGTCATTAGCTTGATTGCCTCTCGCTCTCTCTCTCTCTCTCTCTCTCTCTTGTTTGTTGTCGTTTTCCCCCCTCTTGTTACGACTGGTTTACTATAATCCCAAACAAATATCAGTGGTGGCACTCTGCACAGTCTCCCCGTGTGGCGGAGATGTAGAAGACGACGGTCTACTCTCACTGTGCCTGTTTGTTGTCGTGGTTATGCCCATATCCTGAGCGCTGGAGAGACACAGAGGAAGCCCGTTTCCAGAGTAACGGCACGCTCACCTGTTAATTGAAGTCATTTTTCAAAGAGATTCCGGATCCGTATTATTGTGGCGACCGTGGTAGAACGTGATATTGGAAGGCCGTCTTCTTTTACAAGTGTTTGCCCAAGTCTAAACATCCTTCACTATCAGGCGACCTCTTCTCCTATGTGTATAAAGGTATATCCAATTCAAGGCAGCATCGCTCATCGCCCACGCTCTCCTCTTATCGGTCTCATTTTATTTCAAATACACTCATTCACACTCGTTCACACACTCGTTCTCTCTCTGTGTGTGTGATCTTCTATGAACACAAGGGGATACAGAGAGCGAGGATATAAAGGGAGATGAGACTCTTGCGACGCTGCCTTTAGAGATTCACACCAATCAAACGTTACTTTGACACTGAGCCAATGTTCACACACACACACACACACACACACTAACACAAACACAAACACAAACAAGCATGCATCCGATATCCGATAAGCCTATAGCAGCATTTAGACACACATTAAAAGAAAAACAGAGCGACAGCCAAACCACGGTTATGGACTCCAGATTCCAGACGCTGGCTGTTGCCTACGCTCTCGAACAGTTTTCAGACAGTTTAGTGATGGCTGTTCTCTCGGATGTTTTCTGGCTCCGTGTCTGGGTGCCGTTTTCACCAGGGCTCCTGTTTTGGTCTTAGCTGCTGTGCCTTTCTGTTGCTGCAGCACTCTGCGTAGAAGAGGCTTGACTGTGCCCCTGACCACACTACTGAAGCGTGTACGCTCAGATGTTTAGCAACACTGTGCAGAAGCAAGCTATGGGTCACTAAGCTTAGTCATATCTCAGTCCACAGAGGATATGAGTTTTGGACTTATTGCATCATTTTCTACAACATATCTTAGGCACATTTTATAAATATAAGTAAATATATGCATAAATTCTTATAAAATCAAGCTTTGTAATTTGGTACGTCTGACCTGAGCTATTTTGGGAGCAAGAAACTGCGTTTTGTTTAACAATATTTTTGTCTTCCTTCTTCTCCAGGACATTGGGTTGCCTCTCGTCATCCTCCCTCTCCTCCTCCACCTCGTCCTCCGCCTCGTCCGTGTCCTCCGTGGATCTCTCCGTGTCACTCCCACTCTCCCCAACCACCGCACACCCCCCGAGCGTTTTCCCGGAGACCTGGTTGGCCATGACCTCCAGCCAGGACTTCCTCCAGGTGCCCGTCTCCCGGGACGATCGGAGCTACCGCACTGTGTACAGCCTCTTCCACAAGACCGTCTCCGAGACCAAGTTCCGAATCCTCAAGATCCTCCGAGTCCAGAACCCGTTCCTCTGGGAGAAGTACAAGAGGTGAGACGGCCATTTTATCTCAGTTTATTGTAGTCCACGAGTTTTGTGTTTACTTAACATATAATCTTTTTTGACACATGCACTGCACTTTTTCTATGATATATATTGATGCTTGCTTGGATACGTTTATTTAACATGGAATGGCCAATGATAAATCTATGTCCTACATTTCAGTGCGTTATGTGTGAGAACTTTTGTAGAGGGTGCCTGTGGTTTAGCGTGTCTGTGCAGTTCTCCCACCTGTGGTGGGCCGCTAACATAGGCTAAGCTAAGCTAGGCTAGGCTAAACCAGGCTGAACCACGCTATCAGATGTGACAGCTCAGCCCTCCCACGCTGTTCAGTTTTGCGGTGTTTTGGTTGTGGGTGTGTGCTTGTGCGTTTTTGTGAAGAGGTGGTCAGGTGATGAGCGTGAGATGGAGAACACTGATTGATACAGGAAGTGGTGTCCTCCTTTCATCAAGGCTGTTTTTCTCACAGCTCGTTCTGAATATATCGTAGCTGATGACTCATGGGTGGTGATTACTCAGGTCAGGGCAATGTGTGTGTGTGTGTGTGTGTGTGTGTGTGTGTGTGTGTTTGTCTGCCAGTGTGTGTCTGCAGACAGGTTATTTGTAAGTCAACTAGATGAACTGCTGTGCTCCTGGTGGAACTAACCCAGCCTCACTCTGCGTGTGCGTGTGTGGGGATTGTCCCAGATTGTCCTCTGAGTGCATGTGATCATGGGAGTGCATTAGGTAATCACAGGTGAGGCCTGTGTCAGATGAGCATATGAACTGTTGTCCTCTGCCAGGACAGGACGGGATCCAGGCACAGACAGAAGGAGAGAAGAACAGTTTGTTTGTGAATGGAAAAGGGGATTTTAAGAAGGAGCGGAACAAGAGAAAATTAAATGAAGGACTGGGGGCTGTGTATTTGTGTGTGAGAAAAATGTACAAAAGAACAGAAGATGTGTGTGCGTGTGTGCGTGTGTGTGTGCGCGCGGTGACAGCCAATATCGGGTCACAAGCTGTGGGGTCACGAGGAGTTGCAACAAGGTCACAACCGATCCGGCTGCAACGCCTTTGATTCCGCATGGCTGGGTGATCCGTTCACATCTCATAGCGTGCGTGCGTGTGTGTGTGTGTGTGTCGGAGAGATTAGCGGCAGGGGTTGTCTAAGTTGTTCACAGAAGCAGTACAGATTTGTAGGAACTGCACCAAAAAAACATTAAAAAAAATATAGGACTTCTTTGTGTACCTTGTCCAACGCTAGTTACACCATTTGTTTCTCCATTTGAATAGAAACACTCCCACCGCCATTCTAAACCTCCTCACCCATACTGCTGCCCCCTACAGGAAGAAGGAGTACATGTCGCGGCGCCTGTCTGAGATGGACCGCATGCTGAGTGAGCGCCACCTCTTCCACGGCACCTCATCCGACGTGGTGGAGGGCATCTGCAAGCACAACTTTGACCCGCGTGTCTGCGGCAAGCACGCCACCATGTTCGGACAGGGCTCCTACTTCGCCCGCAAGGCCGTCTACTCGCACAACTTCTCCAAGCGCTCGCCCAAGGGGGTCCACTGCATGTTCTTGGCCAAGGTGCTCACCGGCAGGTACGTCGCGTCGCCATGTTTGTTCTGTGTTCCCGAGGCTGGGTGCTGTCGTAAAGAGGAAGGGGGTTTTTGTTTTCATTGTTTTATGTCAGGAAGTGTTTGTAACCGCGGGTGCGTTTACCCCCAGCAGGCCAATGATTAAGCTTGACTCATGCTGCCCGAGTCATATCTATTGCAAAACCCAATGTAAAACAGCTGATTTGACTGCTGGCAACGAGCAAAAGCAATGTTGCTACGTCTCCATTTGCATGTCCTCTCCCCTCCTCACTCTCTCTCTCTTTCTTTGTCTCTGTGCGTTCAGGTTCACTGTGGGTAACCCCTCCATGCGCCGCCCTCCCCCGCTCAGTGCCCGTGACCCCTCCAGTGACCTCTACGACTCATGCGTGGACAACTGGGTGGACCCCCAGATCTACGTCATCTTCAATGACGACCAGAGCTACCCCTACTTCATCATCCAGTATGAAGAGGTGCCCAGCACTGTAGCCATCTGAACCAGAGCGAGCTCGACTGGGCTAGGCTAGACCCAACCACACTGGACTGGGCCAGACTGGACTAGAGTGGGACAAACTGGGCCGGACAGGCTGAAACTGGGTCAAACCGGAGCAGACTGTACCCAACTGGGTCTTACTTGTCTAGACTAGACCAAGCCGGGCTCACTCAGAACTAGAGTGTTCCCAACTGGTATGGACTGGATTGGACCGGACCAGACCGAACCCGACCTATGCGAGCCAGACAGAACAAAACCGTATCCATACATAATTATATCAAGATGGTATCTAAGAGACTAGGCGCAGCTAAACTGGGCCAGCAAACCAAACGGTACAAGGCAGTACTGGAACTAACTAGCCTCCCATATGGGAGCCGGCTAACAAGTAACAGAGGTTTCCGCACCTGGATATAGTTACCATGGTGATTGTTTGGGACCCTCCCCTCTTCCCCGTTCCAAGTTCCAAGTATCTATGGTGACCATACCCATGTAAACAAACAAACCTCCCCTCCCCCCCCTAATCCACAGAATGTCCTGTCTGTGTGCTGCGTCATTGAATCTGTGACTTTTGTCAGCAGCCATTTTGTGGCTCATTCAACTGGACTGGAGTTCTGACGGGGCTCAGTGCTGTGTGAATGGACGTTTACGTAACGTCCGCTGGCCGTTTATGGCCTGGAACTGCGGATGGTCCCCCAGGGAGTGGATGCCATTTGAATAGGACGTTGGTCTTCATGGAGACTAAAGACTGGACGTTTTCACTGCTACTCAATGCTGGAGAGCTAGAATAATAATAATAATAAAATATTTAGAAAATAAACAAACTCCCAATTAAAGACTTTGAGCTGTCTCTCTCTCCTCTGGACAATTGTCTCTTCTCCAGGGTGTGTCCAAATGAGGGAGAGAATCTGTACATACTTTCTCCTTGTTTCTATTTGAACTGTGTGCCTTTTGTTCATAAAAATGTTTATTTATGTTAGTTAATGTAACATTGACTTAATAAAGTTCTAAAAGAGACAATGGGAGTGCTGATTGACTGTTTAGCTGGGGGGGGCAAAACAGGGCAATCCAGGTAGCAACGTCAGTATGATAGCATTGAGCGTGAAAGTAGGTGTGGATAAACATTCCAATTACCCTAACCTTGGCTGGAACAGATGTTAAATTAATAATAATGGAATTCCCCTGCATTTCGATCCGGCCTCTCCTTTCTTCTTTCCCTCCCTCCCTCCAGTCCCTCATAAACCCTTTGTGGTCCCTCCCTTCCCTCTTTCCACCCTCTGACGCCTTTCAATCTCCATCTTGATCTCTCTCTGTCCTTTTCCTCCAACCTCTCTCCTCTCCCCGGCCTGTCTCGCCCAGCCCTCTCTCAGCTCCTCCGTGAGCTCCGTAGCTAATCTGGTCCAGAGCTCCAGAGCTGGCAGGCAGAGGTAGCCGCCTTCCCCTGCTGTAAGGCACACTGGCGGGGGGAACAACAAGCGTTGCATCCCGCCCATCCTCCCCTGGAGCTCAAACTTAGTTTCTTTTCAGCCCTCAAACTGCTTACTCTCGTCCCCTCTATTTCTTTACCTTTAATGTATTTTTCCTTGTCTACCCCTCACTCTCTCCTCCTTTCCTTAATTTTCCATTGCGTTTTTAGCTGTCTTTCTTTCCCTGTTCCACTTCCCTTGGTTCTTCTGCAGGTTTAGCCTGATCTTTTGCTGGTATGCATGAGCAGGAATTTAATATCTGTGCCCGGACACATATGTTTCCACATGCTCGCATATAGTTTACTTTCAGTTGTGGCTGAAGAAAAAGTTATTCAAAATCAAGTCTTCCATGTTACAATGCTGTTTACCATGTATTTGGAAGAAGGAGTGGGTTTCTAAAAAATTATGCTAAATGACTTACGTCTGTATAGTCAGTGAATATCCACCCGAACCTATGGCAGATGTTAGATTGCACCTTATGCCACTGGCACCACTGTCATTTTTGATAAACTACTGTACGTCTCTTCATTGTGGTGTGTGTCTGCTACATACTATACCTCTACCTCTGCAGCCTTTTGAGAGAGAGGCACTGAGTTTCACTTCAGAAAAACGTTTTCTCAACGAGAGGTATCGCCAAGGCTTGGTATAAACTGACATTCTGTTACAGTGTTGTAACTGGACCCTTCACAACTGTCCTCTATGGTCTCAATGACTCTGTCTCTCTCCTTCTCTCTCTCCTGATGGTCTCACTATGTCTCTCCCTCTAGCCTAATGGTCTCTATGTCTCTCTCCCTCCCTCACTCCTAATGGTCTCACTATCTCTCCTACCCTCTGTGTTGGTCTGAGCTCAGACTGTCTCGGGTCACTGTGTTGTGTGAGGATGTTGTGCTAAACTGTGTTCTATGGCCGGGCCAGGGGGAGTAGAAAGAAAAACAGGGAAGAGGGGCAAAGGGAGTCTGTTCTCCTCTCCTCTTCGTGCCTCCTCCTTCACCTGCGTGCCTGTCTGCTCGCCTCCTGTGCATGCAGGATTGTGCAGGTTACCTTTCCTCCACTCTCTCTCTCGCTGTCGCTCTCACGCTCTCTCTCTCTCTCTTTCTCTCTCTCTCTCTCTTTCTCTCTCTCTCTCTGCCTCTGCTGTGTCTCTTCTCTCTCAGCCCCTTGCCATAGTGTGACTTCTTAGAACTGCAGTTCATTCCTTCACTCTTTTGTTCAGTCTGTTCCTTACAAAATCCTCTCTCTCTCTCTCTCTCTCTCTCTCTCTCTCTCTCTCTCTCTCTCTCTCTCTCTCCTTGTCTTTATTTGCCTGACTGCCCTCCAGGAATGACTGCTGCCGGCTCAATGAAAGCCTCCATCATGAGGCCCCTGGCTGGAGACGAGAGGAGCAGGAAAGAGAACTAGTACAGGATGTGAAAGGAGAGAATGACCTGTAGGTAAATGAAAGAAAAGGGGGACAAAGGCCAAAATAATAAGATTGTGTGTGTACTTATGTACAAGCGTGTGTGCATCTTTGTGACTGACAGTCACAGATGATAGTGCAGATGAATTATTGACCCGTCCTGACAAGTTTGGATCTTGGATCGTTTAAGAGGCCTAGTCTCCGTTTCATGCATACTAAACGATCGAAGTGTATAGTCAGCAATGTGTGTGTGTGTGTATAGATACTGTATATATATATATGTATACACGTGTATATACACAATATACACACTATACACACTGGTGTGTAAAACTGCAGTGGGGCTGCACCCAACAGCACACACAATGCACTACCTCTTTTAAATAATTCAGTGCTCTGTCGTTGCTCCAGTGACAATTAAGTGGCATACTTCAACGCATTCCTCCTTCACACACACGACTCAAAAATGTTACTCTTAACAAAACATATTGATTCTCGCGTCACTTTTCATGCTCTCTTATATAAGAACCAGTACACACACACATACACTAAATGGGGTCATTAACCTCATCAACCTCTATTATTATAGAGTGTCTGAAAAACTTTGGCTTTGCAGTTTCTGTTGTGGCAGAACGATCTCTGCCGCTGTGAGATTCTCTTGGCACTCATTGTTCTGTAGGTTGTGTCCCATTTTCATGTGCAGTCCCCTCCACTGTCTTCCTGCCACCTGTTTTATTTAGAAGACCCGTATTTCTGGCTTGGGCTGGCTCGTGCGCACCGCTTTATCATCTCTGTCACACACGGAACTCTCGTGGACGTCAAGGAGCACGTGAGTAGACAGACTGACACACACTTCCTCCATTAAGCCTGTGTCCACATTGCTCCAATGATGCCCAGCTGCAACCAATGAACATTCCGCTTGGTGTTTTAAACCTGCCTCTCTCTCTCTCTCTCTCTTTCTCTCTCTCTTTCTCTCTCTCTCTCTCTCTCTCTCTCTCTCTCTCTCTCTCTCTCTCTATCATTTAAAATGTGTGCCCTTAAGCCTTTAAGAGACCAAACGGCCAAATATGGGCAGGCTTGTCATGAACTTTGCGCAACCTTTTAAGGCGGCCCTGAGCTCGTGACCTTTTAGATCATGCCTGAGGGTTGGCTTGGAGCACAAAGCGGCACGATGAGGTGAGAGCCCTGGTAATGTGTGTGTGTGTGTGTGAGAGATTTCCCACGGTGTCTTCTCCTGACTAAGAACACCGACAAGCATGCACTGTTTGCAGAGCAAATCTTTGTTGTATTGCTGGAGTTCATTCGCTGGGATAGTGGGCCTGTCTTCATAGCCAGCCGGTAATGCTGGAAGCAAATCACCGCGCTGCATTTGCATTAGGGCAGGCGGCCAATCCTAATGGAGGGTTCTTAAGTGGTTGTATGTATTCTTCGACCTGATTACCCCCCATTCTGTCAGTGTGCCTCTTGATGGTTGGTGAAGTAAGTACTGGTCACTGGTGTACGTCCTGTCTCCAGTAACTGCTTGATGCAAAGTAGGTACATTTTGGAGAAATTAAATGTCAATCTATCTCCTTCTTTCTGCCTCTATATGTATCTCTGTATTAGGCCCTCTTCTCCTCTTTCACCAACCTTCCACCCTTGTTCTCTTTATCCCTCCCCCATCCTCCCCCTTCTTGCTGGCCCCAGCCACAGCTGCAATGGCTCAGCTGTCATCTTCTGTTTTTCTAATTGGGTTTCATAGAACTTTGGTCAGCCTTCAATGAGAAGAGAGGGATAGGGGGATGAGAAGGAGGGGAAAGAAATAGAGGTGGATGAGAGGGACTTCCAGGAGTCAGCCTATTAGGGAGCCAAGCAGGCGGGAAGATTCAAATCAAATGGAACTAATCCGTTTAGAGAGAGAGAGAGAGAGAGAGAGAGAGAGAGAGAGAGAGAGAGAGAGAGAGAGAGAGAGAGAGGCACACAGAGGCACACAGAGGTTTGGATCTTTACAGTGTTCTGTAATGTTCTTTTGCTACAAATGTATTTTTCCTCTCTTCCCGTTCCTCTTTTCTGAAGACTGAACGAATCTTCATGGTTTGTCCCACACCTTAAAACATCTGTGATTTGTCAAGATATGTTATCAAACAGTCTACTTGTGTTTTCATATGTGCGTGTACACATGGCCCTCTGAGTATGCAGGTAAAGGAACCTCCACTGTCTGAGGTCATGCGTACTGCAGCTACATGGTTCCTACCTTAATAATGTAGACGTAGCACAGCCATGTTCCAGTGTCGTCGCCCCCCCCCCTTGTCACTGTGCAACATGATGCCAGCGCATGTCGGTTTGTTAAAACTCAATTATTCAACGCTCACCATCGGGTCTGACTGCCCATCGACATCTGTGTGAGCGCAGAAAGCGCGCCTCTGGAACTCTGAGAACTCAGACCCTGAAGCGGGTTCTGGCTCAAATCTCCTCTGTACGCTGAGAACCATATGCAGCCAACCGTGTCGGTGGACGTGCAAGCTAAAGCGACGGTTTAAGGTTGTTCATCTCATTTGTGATCAGTCATTCTGCATACCATGACAGTTGGAGACTCTCCAATCCGATTTGATTGAATTGAACAATAATTGTTTGTTCTGATCATTCTAGCTTTATGGTGAGGACATTGTGCGGTGCAAAGTGTCAGAACAGAACAGAACGGAACGCAGCAGGAACTCCCTGGGTGCTCTGAAAGCTTACTTCTGGGGATTAGAGGGTAAATAGTTTGGAGGAATTGGGGGGGGGGGGGGGGGGGTTGGAATGGAGTGAGGGCTCGGGAAGGGGCGTGTCTGGGAAGGGGCTCATTCCTAGTGTATACAGGTGGAGTTAATAGGAAGCAACAGGAAAGGACTGGATGTGTGTGCACCTCCCTGAGGCATGGAGGATTACACTGTACACACACACATGCACACACACACACACACACACACAAACACACACATTGGAATACACACAGGCTTTCATAACTTCTCTCCCTTCATTCTTTATTCTCATACCATCTCACACTGAATCTTGGTTTCGCTGCTCTGGAGGCTCCCCCTCCCACCTCACACACACAACCACACACACACACACACACACGCACACACACGCACACACACAGGCCAGTCCACACAGTCACCCTCACACCCTGAGGGTAATGCCTTCTGATGGTGTATTTGCTACGCTAGGGTGTGATTTTTCCTTATTTATGGACACCATTCTCTCTTTTCATGCCTCTTCCTTCTTAGTCATCTGTCATGGTGTCCTGATCCCATGTCTTTACAAACAACAGCTAAACTGACTTCATGCCAGTGCCTGCCTGAAGCTAAAATTACCCTCTGTTTCACCCCTATCCTCTTCTTTTCATTTTCTTTTGTCCCTTGTTCTTTTTACCCTCTCTGGAGGCCTCTATCTGTCCAAAACCCCAGGACCAGGTGCTTGGCTAAGGCGAAGGGAGCAAGGGAGGGGCAGGGAACGAGAGGGAGGGAGAGAGTATACCAACCATTGTGTTCTCATTTGTTGAAACCTGTAAGAAATTCAAGTTAAAAAGCCTTTATCGTTTCAAGCTAAAACAAATGATAAAAGAAGTGAGATCTAAAATTTCAATGGCAGGGCAGAGAGAATAGTAGAGTAAGAAATAGAAATAGAAGTGAGCGATTGCCCTCTCCCATTTCCTGTTGCTAGTGGCTGGGACAGAGTGGGCACCCTGCGGGCAAGGGGTGTGTGTGTGTGTTTCAGGCATGCGTACGTGCCGAGCAGTGTGTGAGCTTGAGGAGAGGTGGATAAAGAGGAACAGGATGCTTAGCCCTTGAGGAATGCGCACAGCCCTGCAATACGCCTACAAAACTCATCCCTCCCTCCCCCTCCTCCTCCTCCTCCCATCCTCCCACCATCACCATACTGTCTGGTTACACAAGCCCAGGGAGAGAGAGAGAGACACAGACTCGAATAGTAAGGTATAAAGACGGAGGGTGAGAAGAAAAGATCGAGGGATCGAGTGCAAAGAAGCTGAGCGTGAAGCTGAGGCACGAAGCAGGTTGGACGGATTGTTCTTCGACACACACACACACACACACACACACACACACACACACACACACACACACACACACACACACACACACACACACACACACACACAGAGAGAGAGAGATAGGGAGGGGAGGGGAGGTTATGCTATCTCTACATCTCGATCCTCTTCCCCTTCGGAAAGAAGTAGGCGCTCGGAGTGGCTTTGATCGGCGTTTAGTGGACCAACAGGCTACGTCAGACAGCGTGGCCCTGACTGCAGCATTATGAGTCACACCTAGCTCAGCTTAGCCCGCCCACTGGGGTTACGCTGCTATCATTCAACTTTTACCACTGTCTCTTAGAATAAACAAACTTTGATTTGGGTCAAACTACCAAATTTGACTTGTGTCTTGTTTAGGCGGCTTAGTGCGCTTATTTAGAACAGATACGAACAGAGGAGAAAAGTGGTAGCGTTTTTCTTCAGGAAGTCTTTATGAGATAGGGGTAATATATGTATATGTTGTGTCTTATTCCACATCTCAATACCATACGCACTATTTGACTGCAAGTTATAACCCCGCTCATCTCTTTCTGTCTCACTCAGACACACACGCTCATAAATTTCCCTCTCTATCTCCGCAGTGTAAAACAGCTGTTCCTCATTTATTCTCCCTCAGAGCAGAGCAGAAACAGGTAGTTAGGACGACGTGCACTGCTCGCTAACTCACTCCAGTAACGTAGCATTTCACTCCTGTGAAGTCCCACTGACAGTCATAGCTGCTAGCTACTTAACCAGCCAACCACACAGCTTGTAGTCTGATCTGATGCTAAGCTAACAGTGGACCTGCTATATAAGTCCTCACTGTAGAATAGTATGCATAGTCTTTCTTCGCTGTTCATTCAACACTGCATTAGCAAGTCAGTCAGAAAGTTGTTGACTATGAACTTAGGAAAAATGTCTGGTGAATTGTGTCCCTGTTTATTTTTGGTTCTTTTTTGTTTCCGTGACAACGGGCCCCGAAGGCGTCATGGTCCCCAATCATCAGACATTGTTTCGTCAGTTAGCTTGACCTGGCTGATTGTACTAATGAACCGTAAATCAACTCGTATGCAGACACACACACACACACACACACACACACACGGCATGTTTCTCTTTCTCTCTCACACACATATGCACACACACACACACACACACACACACAGTTACGACCTTTAAGCTGGTTTGACAAGGTGTTATAAGGGAAGGTACAGGATATTGGTAGGCTCATGGCAGAGCTCTGGTGTATGTCCCACACAGACTGCAAAAACAGGAAAGAGAGAGAGAGAGAAGGAGCGAGAGAGAGAGAAAGAGAGAGGGAGATGGAGAGAGAAGGAGAGGGAAGCAGACACATGCCCAATAAATAGGCTTGCCTGTTTCTCCCTGAATTCTAACACTTTCAGTTGTGAATGAGCTACAGTGTTAGCGGACTGTTCCATTTCATTACCCTGATCATTTGCTTGAGCTGGCCAGGCCTACTCTACAAGGGCGAGGGGTTTGTCCTCCATGCGGATTCAATTGGTTCCATTGTCGGGCTCGACCAATCAATCACAGCAGCCTAGTGTTAGAGTCCAGGCTAGTCCACTTCCTGCTGTATATGTTTGGCCAAGTGTCCGGGGCCGCAGCATTAATAGCGATCCGGTGGGAAGTTACGCCTGCGCGAGAGAGAAAAAGATAGAACAGAAACTTGTTCTCCAGAAGCACGATAAGCCTAAGCCTATTTTTTGCAGCATGGCGTGTAGGAACAAGGAAGGCGCCCCCGTGGGTGTCCTTCACCTCAGAGGTGAGAAAGAAGCTCGGATGATGTCATCCCCCCTTTTTTTGTCCTTTTCTCCTCCTCCACTCCATGCTTTCCTCTGCTACGTCGACGGGAGTCCTTCGCTTAGAGGGCGAACACAGTGAATGGGAGACGGCAGCAGGTTGTCAAGGCAACAACTGAACTAGGGTCACATTCTCACACACACACACACACACACACACACACACACACACACACACAGATGACAGACTGGTGTGTGCGTCATCCCAGTTCTGTTTGGGGCGTGCGTGAGCGAGGCTCTGTCGTGGCCCAAGCGGAGGAACCTTTCACGATGTAGCGAAAGAAGGTGATATGATAGGTAAAAATTTGACTGGCACCGCGATGAGTTCAAGCTAGTGGATCACCATACTTGATGGCCTGTTCAAACTGCAGCACCAGTCTAAACTGAGCTGGGTAGATGCTGTTAGGACAGGAACAATCTGGCCCAGCACAGCAGTGTGAACAAGAATAACCTGTAGTGGGCAAAGCCTCCTTAGTCAGATACGGAAAGTATGTGAAGAAAGGCCAAATAGAAACGTGCTGTAGCTTTTATACCTTTTAAAAATGTAGCATTTTTATATGTAGTTCATACAGAACTTGGAGTCAATAATTAAACAGTGTTCCCATCTGCTTTTGCCACTAAAGATTGTGGGTTTCTGCTGTCAGCAGTTCACATCCTTTCTTCCTCTCTGTTCTTTCTAGCTTCTCTATTTCTCTCTCACTTTTTCACCACATTTTCATGTGAAGCACAGGGCATGTCCTGACAGTAAAACTATCTCAGGGTTCTCGGGGGCACACACTGACCCGAAATGAATGTCGGACAACAGGGAGAGAAAGAGGGAACGTGTGAGATGAATAGATATGTTAAGAAAGACAGAGAGAACAGAGAGGGAGCGAGTGCATGGGAAAGAGATTCAAAACCCATGCTTAATTGGTAGTTTGGGATTAAAGCTAAGCCAATAGCCAAACAGTCATTGGCCAAACACTTTTCAGAGGTAGGAAGAAATTAAAGGAAATTTTTTTAAAGCAAATTTTAAAGATGTGTTAAGTGGTACGCCTATGTACTTTCTGGTCTGCAGTGGTCCTGGCTCTGGATTTAGTTTGGTGCTTGTGTGTGTGTGCGTGTGGGTGTGGGTGATTGTGTTATAGTCTGCATTGTCTGCATGACAAGTTTGCTGTTGAATGAATTTCAATTGGAGTGTGTACCATGTGTCTGTCCGTATATTTTTCTTATAACTCTGCCTATTAAAAGCTGCCGCCATGTTAACTATTATTATATTCATTCACCTCAAAAGAATTTAACTTCTTACTATAAAAAATATATTTGCTAAGACAGAAAGGTAACAGACATTATATCTACATAAAAATGATTTAAAATAGTTCTGAATCCAAATCCATCGCTCCCTTCATATGCTCCTATGTATTTTCAATATGTTACACTAGGAAGTCAAACAGGCTAAAACAATGTCCTTAGGCCAACCAGGAGAATGCCAAACAGAGCCAACACAAAAATAAAGCAGGCTGCCATACCGTTCCCTTTCTACACTCGAAAGATTCCTGTCGAACCAAAATCAACCCTGGTATCTGCCAAAGTCCAATTTGTCAACCCTCTACTTTTATTTCATTCATAGAGCAAGATTAGATAAACATCCCTCTGGAGGGCTGGACCAACTGCTTATCGTAGGAAGGAAGTGAGGAAGGAACCACCAACATTGACATACAGGGTGGGCCACTGACATGCGTTTGCTCGCTTTATTAATGTTTTACTTAATGCAAATGGATTTATTTAGATAAAGTTTTGAAATCCAAGAATAAAATAATCAAATAATGTCATAGACAAGCAGTGACATATGTCTGCACACTTGCCTACTTGCCATTTATACCAAAGGATTTAGTTAGTCCTTTGGTTGGACTTATTATTTTTTTTAATTTACATGGTATTATTGTTGTAGTTGACACATTTAAATGTCTTTGAGAAAAGGAGTGCCCTCTGACTTATACCAACAAATTGTCAGCGGTAATTTGAGTGCATAGTTAGTTCAACAGCGGCAAGCCTAGGCCTAGAATGTTTTCAATTAGCCAGTGGCTGCCAAGCGGAGGGCAAATAGTCTGTTGCTTGTACTGACTGGCACCGTGGCAACCCAAAGCAACCCTTCCTCCTGGAGTGAAGAAAGCAACATAATTTGTAAACAAACATGTTTATTTTCATATTTTTTCCTGTGTCTCTTTCTTCCTCTCAAATGTTTCAGGTATAAGATAACTAAATAAACAAGCAGTAGGATTTGTGTACTCTGACTAAAAATGTTTGTACATTACTTGGATCAAATATGTATTTGTCTGTTCAATAACAGTATGAACATCTACAGCTGAACTAGCTTTATTTATGTAACTATTTGTTACCATTGTTAATGATTTAATAAAATACATTCTAGCCAACATCACCGACATTCCTACAGCTTTCTGTTTTCACGTGTATATTTCCATCATAACGATTAAAGTTTGGTCAGCAGTAGATCTTTGTAGGTTTAGTCTATACTGAAATACTGTACCTGTAAATGAAGAAGTTAGAACCTGATCATTTTAGGTGTATATCCATAAAAACTAATCATTATTGAAGAAATTGCTTTTAACACTTTCTGAACACATCTTTGAAGAATGATCCTCAAACATGTTGAAAGAGTTACGTGTTACGTGTTCACTTAATTCATATATAAGTATCCTAGGTGGTTGGGAGCAACAGATATATAAAATACTTTGTATACAATACAAAAATATGTATCTGAACTATCCATATTTTATTCTCTTATACTGCTGCAGTTGTGCCATATACTTCAGAGAAGGACAGGAGGAAAGAGTAAGAGGCAGGAGTGAGAAGGGAGGAGGGCCCACAGCGGGGGTGGTCCTACTGTTGATAAGCCACGGAGGCGTGTGCGATAATGATCAGATTGAGAGATGTCGAGAGATGTCACACACACACATGCATTAAGAGGGGAGGAACACTCCTGAATTTCCTCATTTTAGTGCAAAGTGAACAGAGATTTGGCATTTCTACTGTGAGATTTCACATACAGAGGCCTCGTGTTTTTTTCAGAGAAAAAAATGTATTAGTTCTCCTTCGCTCTTCATGATCAGTTTATTGACATCACTCATTGTATGTGTATCTCAAAAGTCTTGTAGGTAAAATTAAACACCATACTGTCACAGGCAGGCTGATAAGTAGACCGAAATGCAGGTAGGCCTATAGCTTGAAAAGTGGGCTTTAATACAAAAACCAGGAACAAAAAGGAGCACGTGGCTTTCAACAATGAACAGACAAGGACAAACACAAGTGACAGGACTTAAACATCAAACCAAAAACACAAAGAACCAATCAAACACAAGGGCTGTGTTCGGAATCGCCTACTATGCATACTTAACATACCACATTTGACCGAAAATAAGTATGCAGTATGTCAACGGTACATAGTATGTGAAATTTGAGTATGGAAAATGTTGCCGGATGACATACTCAAATTGGGGGAAATGTTGAGTACCCGAGAGAGGTTACTAGATGCTTCACGCTCCAAAATGCAATTCGGCAACTTCCTCCTAGCTTTGACAGCATTACAAAAATGCCGGGGTTTTGGTCACATGTTCCAGTTGAGTATACTAACAACATGATTTAATATTTGTGAAAAAGTAGTATTCTAGATTTCGTTTTAAGCAGTCAGTATATAGTATGTACTCAATGAGTATGCAGTAGATAGTATTTAAGTAGGTGATTCCGAACACAGCCAAGGACCAAGGTAGACACAAACGAGGACAGGTGAAACCAGTGATTAACCAAAACCAAAGAGAAAACCCCAAACGGTGACACATATACCTTGAGAAATTGGAAGATGGTTTACATTGCTAGCTATATTGAAATTGCTCCGGGGTTTCAATTCAATAGCCCTCCCGACGTTAATACTTAAGTAATCCAAAAAGGTACGCTTGGATTTGTTGTGCCATGTGTACAGCTAAAAAAATAAACATAAATCCCCACTGTAGTATTTATCTGTTTTGAACTCTATAAGGCTGCACTGATGCAATTACATTGCCATTACCCGTTTCTTATCACGTGCAGGTTTGTAATTCGTCCTGAGCTACTGCGTGAAACACACACAGACGCAACATTATTTTCTTGAACTGAACAGATCGGAGCGCTGTCACGACATCCGCTACTCATATTTGTTAATCAGTAGCAATAGCGTGGGAGGCAAGGGTCAGCCCCACTGGTTCTCATGCAAACGATAAGATGCATCAAGCACAAACACAGCCCTTAAAGAGACATATGGGCTATTTGACTGAATTTGACAATCTGCCATTTTAACCTAGCCGCACCTTCATGTGGGGGCTGCCAGTTAATTGGGTGACTGGACCACGCGTGCCCACATGACTGCACTTGCGTGTAGAAGGTGCACAATAGCGGTAAGGTGAAATGCCTAATTGTGAAACAACATACACCACAGGTTTAGTTTGTTAGCCTAACGATATAGTGTCTGTGGTCTAAATTTCAATGTGAATAATCTGTATTTTTGTGCCAAACACACTACTCACTCACACACACACACACGCACGCACGCAAGGACGCTACCGCCCCCACCACTCAACTCTCACGGAGACACACGCAAGCACACATTCAGCAGGCCAGTATTTACATTATCCACTTGCCCACACAGCATAGCGTGCGGGAAGTGGACTCAATAGACGCGGAGCCTCCAAGTCCCTCAAGGCACGGTGCCCTAAAGCATTAAATGCACCAACCAAAATTAGGTTAATTTCTCTTGGAGGCGGTAAAAAAAAAATAGGCTAGTGCTTGCCCATGGAGGCTATTTGTGATATGATATCAATAGATCATCCAATTTATAATTAGTCTTCGATATGAACAGCTACATTTAAAAGCTTAAAGATGGTGGTTTGTAAGTGTATTTGTTAGTGTGTGTGTGTGTGTGTGTGTGTGTGTGAGAGAGAGAAAGAGAGAGAGAGGAGAATGGGGAGGGGGAGTCCCCCTTACGTGCCAATCAGAAGGAAAGGCTTCTCTACCCCCCACTGCCTTGCGTGCATTCCCCCGATTTAACACGAAGGTTGCGAGCTTCGAGGATTTTTCTGTCTGGTTACAACCCCTTTTGCCAAACACTGCGTTTTTAAAAATATATCACATTCCCAGTCGTTTACGTTGCAAAGGATAAATAGGCACGAAGGTAGATGACAGAGCAAGCCATTTGGCGAAAACAATTTACGTTTTGATTGACGACGACAGATATTATTACACACAGTGCAGAGAAGAGCAAATACAAGGACCATCTCTCTCACTGACTTACCTTGTTTCCCATTGAGTGTTGAGAGGGAGCATTAACCCCTTAGCCCTGCAGACTAGCCAGGGTTTGGAGAAAAAAATGTGACAAATTATATTAGATTAAATGGCAAACAGGCAAACACGTCTGTCTAAATACATTTACAAACAATCTATTGCTACATTTCTGTAGTAATGCTATTTGGGAGAGGAAAAGGGCAAAATGCCCTGAGGGACTGTCTGGCCGTTGTTTCAAATTAGTTGTGAGGCGATGCACTAACGCACAGCCTAAACGGGCACGGAGCTGACTCTCCCCATGCAGGCTTGAATGAATTGGCTGCCTGCTAGGCGTGTTGTCTGCAGCAAAGCCTCTCTCTCCTCTCTCTGGCTGCACGAGGCACAGCAGGTCAGACAAGGGGGCTTCAGGTTCGCTCGAGCGCACTGCTACTAGGGCTCGCTCTACCGCTAGCTGCGAATTCTGCGTAAAGTCTTGCTCTGTAGTCATAGTGACAGCCCCAGCTTGGCACTTTGTTAAACTGAAAGTACAACAACGGAACATAGCTTTGACATTCGTGAAATATTGATGTGTGGTCCCATTCAAAAACTAAATATAATGGGTAGGTAAACATGCTTTGTTTATCAATTGGTCGATTTACTAAACCGAGTAGTTACATGAAGTTTATAGTTTATCAAACTAGTGGTCGGCCTACTGGAAAGAGAATACACTGATTTGCCATGTTATTGTTAATGCAGTACAGTAGTAAACAATTCACAATAACCTGGGTTCAGGTTATGTTAGACTATCTAACCTTTGCATGTGTGGGAAAGAAAGAAAGACTACAAGTGTCAGACGAAAGAATGAGAAAAGTAATAAAACAGTGCCTTTTTTGTCAAGGAGTTTGCATGGGTTCAGCAGTTTCTGGATCTCGTGTAACCTACTTGCATGCATACGTCGCTGCCTCGCTGGCCTCGGCTGCCCCGTTCGGCAACGTTCGTGAATGCTCTTCTCTTGAGTGCGTCCATGCAAAAATAGATTAGTTTATGAACAGCTTGCCACTCTCACATTAGAACGATTAATAGTTCAATCAAGGCTAAAATTAACAAAGTGTCACAGGGGAACGGTTGTCATTCACAAACGCTTTGCGCGTCTGATCCAAAAAGGATGCTTCATGGTTCGCTAATTCATCTACGATGTTCGCGTAAGCAAGTAAATTAGAACCCATTGCGTTGAAGCCCAGCCAGATGGGGTCAAGCAGGCTGTTCGTGTCTGTGGTTGCGCTGGGGTTTGGTAGGTGATTACAGGTTGGAGATGTGTGTTTCTGTGTGAGTGTGTGTGTGTGTATGTGCGTGTAAGGGAGTATTACAGAGAAACCCTACCCTGCGTGCCCTTTCACTCCATTTCCCATGATGGTCTTTGATGCAGCACGCAGGGCTTGGACAGGGACCATCTGATAGATTAAAGTTGCCCTCAGACATGCTACTAAGGTCAAGTTTGCATGGTGTTTTTTTCCCTTTGGTTGAGGGAAGGCTGATAAATCTGCAGCTGAATTCCATGATAGAGAGACAGTAGTATGGAATACCAAATGTGCCAAAAATTAAATAAATAAATATTCCTTCATTAAATAAATAATCATATGTATAAATACAGTAATATATATAAATGGGTACATAAATTGTGAAATCACTCAATAAAAAACATTTAATTTACATTTTATTTCATAATGAATGTTTTATTTTCAAATGGCACTTTTTATTTATTTCACAATGGTACTTTTCCTAATGTCACATTTATTTCATAATGGCACTTTTCCGAATGCTGTATTTATTTATTTAATGGCTCTTTTCATAATGACATGCTCATCTGTCGATCAAGATGAGAGCGCGCCTACGTCACTCCCCTGTTATCAGAACGACCACGCTCCCTTTTGGGAAAACATTTCTGTACAACTGCTGGTGGAAAAACTAGTGTCACTAGCATGCCTAAAAGCTGTCTGACCATTTCAGATTGAAAATATGAACGCACCCATAGCTATACAATACGCTTGCTAACGGTTACTTTGTTGTCAACCCATATTCGTATAATTTAGTTAACTTTGTGCATGGGCTCGAGTTTAGCCTAAGATGATAGCATACTGTGTCATGAATGGAGTTTATACAGCCATGCCAAGAAGAGGGCAATTGACATGAAGTCTGACTGTGCTGATTGGGATCACCTGGGGTTTGGAGAACAGTACAGGGAGATCTTGACGAGAGCAAAGCCACAGACGAGATCAACGAGCAAGAGCTAAAGCCAGAGACACAATTAATCCAGCAAGTAGAGACTGCGACGCCGACGGCGGCGAGGCCCGAGACAAGGGGGGATGAACTCTTTGTCTTTCGGACATCGTATGCGGAGGCCTTGAGCAATAGTAGAAATCTGCGCTAGACGCTCCTCTCAACCACCTGTCCCTCTCATCGGCCTCCCCACCTTGGCCCGTCTTGTTGGACTGACTAGATTTTTGGGCTTTGGACCTGACTGATTTTCGGGAAGGGTGAAGGGTTAGAAGCAGCTGAAGAAGTTAGGAGTAGTTGCATGCTTAGCTGGGCAGGATATTAGGAATAGGTTTTAAATAATTGAATGTGTCTAATTAAATGGGCATAGTTTATGCTTTTGGTGTATGCATTGCTTTCTTCACCTCTCCCAGTAAAAGTATGGTGCGTTACCTCAATGTACACTCCGCGTTTGAGAGGTGGGTATCTATAATATCCATAATAACGCATCGTTTGTTTTGTACGCTAGCCTAGCAGCCTAGGCTAGTAATCTAAAGCCCCTAGAAAAAGTTACTAACTTCGGCCTATACGAATATGGGTTGATTAAAAGTAACCGTTAGCCCGCTGATTGTTCAGCTATGTTCATAAATTCAATCTGAGATGGTCAGACACCTTTTAGGCATAGTGACACTAGTTTTTCCACCGGCAGCTTTACCTCACAAAGATTATTTTTCCCTTAAGGGGGCGTGGTCGTTTTGACAACAGGGGCGTATTGTAGGCGTGCTCTCATCTTGATTGACAGATGAGCACGTCATTATGAAAAGAGCCATTAAATAAATAAATGTGGCGTTCGGAGAAGTGCAATTATGAAATAAATGTGACATTCGGAAAAGTACCATCGTGAAATAAATAAAAAGTGCCATTTGAAAATAAACATTCATTATGAAATAAATAGTAAATTATCATCATCATCATCATCATCATCGTCATCCGCTTTGTTAATGTGGCCCGGGAAAGGGAAGTTTGGGATGCCCTGCTTGAACTGCTACCTCCGCGACCCGACCCCGAATAGTAAATTATATGTTTTTTTATTGAGTGATTTCACAATTTATGTACCCATTTATATATATTCCTGTATTTATACATCATCATCATCATCATCATCGTCATCCGCTTTGTCCGGGGTCGGGTCGCGGAGGTAGCAGTTCAAGCAGGGCATCCCAAAACCTCCCTTTCCCGGGCCACATTAACCAGCTCTGACTGGGGGATTCCAAGGCGTTCCCAGGCCAGTGTGGAGATATAATCCCTCCACCTGGTCCTAGGTCTGTCCCGCGGCCTCCGCCCAGCTGGACGTGCCTGGAACACCTCCCTAGGGAGGCGGCCAGGTGGCATCCTTACTAGATGCCCGAACCACCTCAACTGGCTCCTTTCTACGCAAAGAAGCAGCGGCTCTACTCCGAGTCCCTCACGAATGGCTGAACTTCTCACCCTATCCCTAAGGGAGATGCATATCATATGCATACTCCTAAGGGAGTATTTATACATATGATTATTTATTTAATGAAGGAATATTTAGTTATTTAGTTTTGGCACATTTGGTATTCCATAGTAGTCAAGCAGGACTGCTCTCCTTGGGTGATCTACTGGGGGTCAATACATAGTGTGTTATTGTCGGCAGGGTTATAGGAAAAGTACCCTTGCCTGTGTGCATGAAGGTGATGATCTAGGGACTATAGGCTTAATGGCATGTACGCTAGACAGCTAAATTCACCAAGTGCAATTTATTTATCTATCTAATTTTAAAGTGCTTATATCACTTTGTTAACGTTAATTCAAACAGTCATAGCATGCAAAAAAAAACAAAATTATTTGGCTACTCCTTTCCCTTTGAGGATCTTTAAGTGTGAAAATCGGATAACCTAAACAAAAGAACAAAGACCAGTCCACAGTTGATATACTAGAAGACAGATGATGGAGGCCAACCCTGAATTGACATTGTTTGCGGCATACTCCATTTCCCATGATGGTCTTTGATGGCTCCCGTCTCGCATGCAGCACGCAGGGCTTGTTGATTTGCTTTGTGCTAAAAACATCAATGCTTTGTGGTTTGCAGAAGACAGAGGAAATGAACCAGAGGACAAGGATTTTGACATGGCACTTCTCAGTCCTCCCATCTATCCACTCCCACAGGAAATACAACAGGTAGGAAATCATCTGAATAATATAATTGGTTCCCCTTCCGTTTTTACTGTGTTAGCTGGCTACTCTGCTATGGTACATGATTGGAATAAGTAGGTCTTTGTTTACCTTACATCCCAAAGATCTGGTAGAAGAAAATATTACATGCCAACATTTTTGGAATTTTGGCTACCAAAACCATTATATCCAATCTTAGTTTGGAAATGCCTCTCTATTGGTGGATTCCCGGCTGTTTCCCAATAGGGCCAGGGAACATTAGTGTACAATAAACCCACAGCAGGGTGAGAGACTGGGCCCATTTTGTGTCCCCACAGCCACACAGTGTGTCCCTCCTCAAGCCTTTTTTATCCTCAGCATCCCCTCTTAGTAGGGATTTGTAATATGAGTGGAGAGGTTAACTTCAGCTTGGAATTGGTCATTTCCTCAATTCTTTTCCTTCTCACATGATCTTTTTGGTCATTTTCTGACCTCTGTCTCACTGCCTAACCAAATTACACATTACAGGGCACACCATTAAACACAAAGAGGACATTTTCCAAAAGTTATCACAGACTATTTCAGTGGTTTTACACAAATATATTTATATATTTATCTTTATTTTTTTTACCAAAGAACATTCTATTATTTTATTTTAATTCCCACACTACATGCAGTATCTCAGTACTCCTCCTCTAACCAGCCTGGCAAGTCTCCTTTCCCCCTCCTCCCCTCCATCCCATCACCCACTCAGATTTCAATCAGTCTGTAAAATACTAGATGTTCCGAGCTTAGGCCCCCTGCAGAGAACATTTCAGTTCCATTTATCGTTGGTAGGGGGAGGGGGCGGCAGTTGAGCGGGCGAGTGAGAAAAAAAACAACAACAAAAGCAGTGGAGACAGTGATGCCATGCGCCAATGTGGGAGAGAGAGAGTAGGAGGGCAAAAACAACACGTCCATTTAAGTGCTGTTAAGCCTGGCGTGCCGGGGGGGGGGGCATAACACTGGGGTTTAATGGGTTTAATGGTGGGCTACTGAGAGAGCGAGACAGCCCCCTCCCACACACACTCGTTCATACATTGAGGCACGTTTATTCACACAGACCCATGTTAACCCCCCCACCCCCTGTAGTGTTTCTATACCATTTGCCTTCAGTCCGTCCTTGGAACAAACTTCTTCGATATAGGAATTGAGGATAAAACGCACGGCTATTTATGTCAAAGGAAATGTCATCGAACGTTTCAGGAAAGTTTGTTTTTGCTCACGGCTTACAGTACGATGGAAACTCCAGGTGCCTTTGTACGGCCGTTCAGCTTGGAGAGTTGCAGTGGCTCCCGTGGTCTCTGTTCAGCCCTTGTGTGAACCTGAGCAGAGCCTCATTTGCCCCGGGAGTCCTTGATAGTCTCTGTTGAAACAGGAACAGGAGTAGTCGGCTCAAAGCACTCAGAGAGAGACACACACTGAGAGAGGACAAGATGTTCATCTAAGACTGAGAGAGAGGCTCACATACACTCACACACACACACACACACACTCACAGACCACAGTGCACCCACCCACCCCCCAAAAAATGAGGACACAGCAATCGCAGTAACACAAGTGCGCTGACACATGCGTGCACACACACAAAACATAACAAAAAAGCCTGCTATCCTCCCTCCATCTCATCCGTTAAAAGTATTCACACACCAAAAAGACATTATCTCTCCATCCCCTGCACACAGGGAACGAGAAACGAAATCGCTTTTGTCTTAAATGGCATGTTTGTAAAGCAGCCACATGTCACGGCACATGCCATACACCTGCCTGTCTGTCTGGGCCCCATCCATAATTAAAGGGGAGGCAAGTGTAGCTGGCTGCCCTGTCACTCCCCGTAGTGTGTGGTGTCTCACTGTGGCTGCCCTCCGGTCCCATTTGCCCCACGGCCGCCTCACACAGCCTCTGCTGTCAGACTGGCTCCAGCCGTCCCACCAGGGAGCTCACCCTGCACTTACCCTAGGGGCCCTGCACAGGTCTGGGGCTGGGTCACCACCAGGTCCGACTGATGGCGCAGGTGTGGTAGTGTGTATTCTGGCGCTCCGTGGTGGTGGGTGGGTGTGGGGGCAGGTTGTTTGTGAGGGTCCCAGTTTGGGGAAAATGTCTCGCCGCAGGCCGAGCGATGCCGAGGACGCGGTCTGGTCCCCCCCTAGCTGGTACACTCGCTCATGGGGGAGCCATTACACTTCCCCTCTGTTTCTCTCCTTCTCTACCCTCTCCCTGGTGTTCTCTTCCTCTTTCATTCCACCTATATTGCTCTTCCTTTCTTCGTGTTTCTCTCCCCCTTCGTTGGTTTTGAATCCTCTCTCTCTCTTTCTTTGCCCATCTCCCTCTCAGAGCCTCTCACACGGGGAGTGTTTCGTGTCAGCGCCGGTCAACTCCCCCCCCCGCCGGCTTGTCTTTTCCGTGTGCCTCTCCCCCTGTTGACCGGCCTCATGGCTTTATACAGCCATCTATTTTTCATGCGACCGTGGCAAACCCTTCCAGAAGAAAGGAGAGAGAGAGCGAGAGAGACGCACAGGAGGTCCCCGAGAGTCACACCGCTGTGCCCTCTCTCTCTCTCTCCCGCCCTCCTTCCCTCCCCACGTTCCCTCGTTCCCCGGCTCCTTGAATAATGGATAGTTTAAAACCAGACTCAGGACCTCGGGAGGCCCGGGGATAATGGTAGCACATGTGTCGTGTGCTCACTCTGATTAGGGTTAGGGTTATATCTCTGCACTCCCCCTGCCTCTCGCTATCTCTCTCTCTCTGTCTCTCCCTCCGCCGTGCTCCTTGGCGTTGGTTCTCCCTCTGTTGGTGTCTCTCTGTCGTGCTCTCTCTACCCTCTGTCTTGTCTCTCCTCACCTCCCGTGCCCTCCAGAAGTCCGCCGTTTGACGTCCTGCATGTCGCCGAAGAGCTCTCACACTACCGATGGCTTCAGAACGACCTCTAGCCTCCTCTCTCTCATACACGTGTACACACACAAAAACACACTCATACTCACACACACACACACTCACACACAGTGGTGTAAAGCTGCTGTATTTGAGGTTGCCACCATGCCATGCAAACTTAACAGTAGCATGATAAAAAAGTATCTAGAAATGAATGTGGTACTGATTTGGCGTCAATCAAATATATAGCTATAGGTCATTTTTCACAATCCACTATCCAAACTGTTTTCATAGGAAGCCAATTGACCACTGCACACAGGTATCACACATATACATAATATGTGGTGGCTTAGGTTTCACAGCGGTAGGACGGCAATGCCTCCTAGGTTCCCCGGTTAGGATGAGAGCTCCACCTCCTCTTTGTCTTCGTCCAGGCTGTTTGTGTGGCGTGCCCTGGCGTGCCGTGGCGTGCCACGCTGCTTTGTTTGGATGCGATGTGATGTGCGCTGGGCGCCGGCGGAGCCAAAGGTGATTCCTTCCCTGCCACTGCCCTTTCCCCTGCTTCCACGCAAAGGCGCAGCCTGAGAGAGAGAGAGGGAGATAGAGAGAGGCAGCCAGGCAGGGGCTGGGCAATCAGGCGACAGAAAAACACCCATTAAACCCCCCCTCGGTCTACACACACACACACACGCACGGCCCTACCCATCTCCCCACTCCGATACCCCCTTCGTAGCCGCTGCCCCCCCCCCCCCCCACCCCTCCATTTCTTTCGTGCTTGCCAGACCCGTGGACAATTTGCCCACTTACTTGGCTTCTTTCAACCTGAGTTGATATGAGTTGTTATGCTTTCATTTGTTCTGTGCTGCTCTGTGGTCTACTTTGTTCTACTCTCGCCTGTTCTGTTTTGCTTTGTTCTACTTTCTGATGCTCTGTGCTACTCTGTTCCGCTCGTGTATTATCTGTTTGGATCTGTTCTGATCCGTTTGGATCTGTTCTGATCCGTTTCGATCTGTTCCGATCGTATTCTTCTGGTCAATCCTCCATCAGTCATCTAACTTTTTTCTTATTGATTGAGTGCTAGCAGTACATTTCTACCGATATTTCAACCGCCATTTTTAAAAGTGTGACCTCAAACAAAGATGCAATCGAATCGTCAACATGGAAAACACAACATAATAATACTAGATAGAAACATTGATGTTTTTCATTCAAAATCAAAAAAGGCAATCAAACATAATGTGTAGTCCATAGGCAGCGAGTGAGTCTGTGGATTGGGATGGCTAATAATGACAAACTATCGTAGCCTACGGAGGACAACGTAATCATGTTCATATAAAGCAATTCCACTAATCACTAATCACAAACAATAACGCACAGCAGTATGGCTGTGGCGGGTGGTTTGAAATTGAGTTTTAACAATCCCACACATTAAACGCAAGCCTTATGGTGACTTCAGCCAAGATCATCTTTATTTTGATTGAATTTTTTTTTGATAATTACAATAGGGAAGGCTTAGCCTTCTCCAGCCTACGCTACTCGCTGTCTATCTATGATAGAGTCATACAATAATATCCAGCTCAACAATGCGGACCTCACGATAGATAGATGTTTACTACTGTTGCAGTATCACACAAATAACGACGTCGGTATGTATGGCGTGGCGTCAGCGGACTAATTTTCCTATTAATCTGGGGAAAGTTCCAGCGGTCGAAATGCAGATAACACAGGGCTGCAGGAACCTTTTAGTTCCTCGAAAAGTAGTTCCTGGGACAAAAAGTACATGGACGTTTTGGTCGGAAAGGGCCTGTACACACCCTATCCAGGCGGTGGCTGAGCCAGCCAGCTCTAGTGTGATGTGTGACGCCATGGGGTCCAGATGAGGGGAGTCGCTCCAATGAGCACCAGGGGGTCTTTATCTCCATCAACATCAACAGAGCCTCAGTCACGAATCGCACACACACACACACACACATACACACACACACACACACACAGGGACACACAAGCACAGGCATGCATGCACACACCACCGACAAGGATATAGGGACAAACAAAGAGGGCACACATGCGAGACACATACAGAGCCAAAACCATGGACACAAAGTCACACAACAACGTTACGGAAATTAGGCGGGGGTGGGGGGCATGGCAAAGTCCCTTTGCTTCTTAATCCCTTCTTAAAAATTTGCGTGATCTGATCATGTCCATGATGTGCACGGTGGCATATATATAAGAGAGAGAGAGACTGAAAGAGAGAGAGAGAGAGAGTGTGTAAATATAGACAAAGGGAGGGAGTTCACAGACATAGTTCTATCTTTACAAGGCGAGCAGAGAGACAGACGCACAGAGCCGTGATACACAGAGAAAGAGCGATAGATGAAGAGTGGGAGTGGATGGAGTATAGCAGGGCCCAATAGGAGAGGTTGAATGTGAGGACTCGGTGAGTCTTAGGATCTCTCTCTCACTGTGTGTTCCCTTTCTAAAGCCAAAGCCATCATCATATCAGTTGATTAAACCCCCAGGATGGCTTCCAGGACAGGCCGCTAATCCTCCAGGCAGCTCCGCGCGCGTCACTGTCCGTCACGTGCACATCTGTAGCACTCAGAAGATGCAGTACTTTAATGCGTGTGTGTGTGTGGGTGTGTGATCGTGTGCACAGGGGGGCATGAAGGTTACTGGGGTGGAAGAGGTGGCGTGAGGGGAGTCGGGGTATTTGGGCTTTGGAGGAATTTTGGCACGGCTATCAGGGGAGGAGAGTGGAGGGCCAGACACCGAGGCGGGGCTGTTCCATTGGAAGGGGGGCCTGGTCAATTTGGGGGGTTTCAGTCACGCATGTTTGTGTGTCTGCCAGTGTTTACGTCTTTGGTGGTGCGAGGGGACACTGACCACACGTTGGAGTGCGTGTGTGTGTGTGTGTGTGTGTGTGTGTGTGTGTGTGTGTGTGCGCGCTCAGAAGGGTGTGCGGCGTGTGTATGACAGAGGGGTGTGTGTTCCTGACAGTGACCCACTTCTGTGATTTGATGAGGCCGACGGGTTATGGCAGCTGCAGATGAGAGTGGGAGAGGCCGAGAGGGAGGAGCGGGAGAGAGGGGGGGGGGGTAGTAGGACAGAGGGAGGAGGGGGCATCCCTTAGGTGCTTTGTCTCCAAAGTGTTTCATCTCCTCCCCCTGTGCATGAGACGATCATTACCTCCTCTCTCTCTCTCTCCCTCTCTCTCGCTCTCTTTTCTTCGCACACACACACACACACACACACACACACACACACACACACACACACACACACACACACACACACACACACACACACACACACAACAAAAAATGAGAGTCAAAAAGGCTCTCTGTAAATTAATGATGGCCCTCATTCTGACAAGACACCCTCTAGTAAAAGAACATCCCCAAACCCATATTCCCCACCCCCGCTCTTTCTCTGTCTCTTTCACACACACACACACACACACACACACACACACACACACACACACACACACACACACACACACACACACACCTATACTGAGTCTACCCCCCTCGCTAAATGTTTCACCTCAGCCGAGGGGTAATGGCTTCATGTTTTGTGAACGCGTGGGCTCTTACTGGGGTGGAGGGGAGCCGGGGTTCTGCTTTAGGACAGGGTCCATTTGTTCTGGTACCGGTGTCGAGGAAGGACAGCCACAGAGCGGCCTCTCTGAGGAGTTGTTCAGGGCGTCCGCGAGCCCAGAACAAACTGAATTAGCGTGGACACCGTGTGTCACTCTCTTTCTCTTCATCTCTCTCTCTCTAAATATCTTTCTCTCTCTTTGTCTTTCTCTCAATATTTCTGTCTGTCTTTCACTCGCTCGCTTTCTCTCAATCTCCCTATCTTTCTCTCTCTTTCTCTCTATCTATCTCTCTCTCTCTCTGAGTCTGTCGAACACATTATTTATTCTCTCTGTCCTCTCTCCTCTGCCTCCTGAAAGAAGGCCTATTGTTATGCAACTCCACTAGTAATTGCTAACAGTGATGTATGTGGCCAAAGGGATAATGAGACGGGGACAGAGCGATAGAGCGAGGGAGGGACGGAGATGAAAGAAAAAGAGATAATGTGAAGGAGAGACAGAGCGTGATTGGAGAACTGAGAGATTCTGTGTGTGTGTGTGTGCGGGCGCGTGTGTGTGTGTAGGGCAGACAGTTTTGCTGTCTAGGAAGAACAGCTTGGGTTGAGAGTTCTATTGGGCTGGGGGTCACAGGAAGGCCTTCTTCTACTCCTCTCCCTCCTCCTTCCTCCCGCTCTTTCTCCCCCCTGTTTTTGATCTGCCTTCTGCACTTCTCTTTGGTCTGCTGTGAGATCTGCTTTTGTAAGGGGTGGAGGCTGTGCGTGTCGCCTTGCTTATCATTGGTGGGGGTTTTGTCTGCGTGTGTGTGTGTGTGTGTGTGTGTGTGTTTCAGTGTGTGTGTAGTCGGGGAGGGGGGGGGGGGGGTTTGTTGGTGGTTTGAACACTAAGCCGATGTGTCAGGGCCCCGGGGCCCCAGGGCTTCGGCCTGCGGGGGCCCCTCCTCTGTCACGGGACCACCCCACAAACTGGTGGCAGACAGTCTACCCCTAGGGTTCCCCTGTGTGTGTGTGTGTGTGTGTGAGCGTGAGCGTGCGAGCCCGAGCCCATGTGCCTTGTCTGAGTGAAAGGTTGTGTGAGGGATCAAAGTGCTGTCTCTGCAGATGCTTGATTGTGTGAGAGCCTGTCTCGTGTGTGTGTGTGTGTGTGTGTGTGTGTGTGTGTGTGTGTGTGTGTGTGTGTGTGTGTGTGTGTGTGTGTGTGTGTGTGTGTGTGTGTGTGTGTGTAGGTGTGTGTGTGTGTAAGGGGGGAGGAGAAGAAAAACAAGATACTGTAAAGGCTACACAAGGCTTCAGTGACCTGGGGGTTTGACCGTGTCTCCAGCATGGTCTGACTGCACACACACCCGTTTGTCTTAGTCCCTCACGCCCCCCCACCACACACACACACAGACACACACACACACACCACGCAGACAGCCTGGCACACACAGCCAAGCTCTTTCCATCACAAAACCCCCCGCCTACACTCACTCACCCAGCTCCCAAGCATGCAATGTTTCTGAGAATCTCACACACACACACACACACACACACACACACACACACACACACACAGAGAGACTCCGCCTCGCACAGAGACAAGCTATCTCTCACAAGGCGACTAGCATACAGGCTGTCTCTTACACACACACTGATGTCAACACACTGACTTTAAACACACACAGACACACTCACACCATTAGGCTTTCACACACACACACACACACACACACACACACACACACACACATTGACTATCACATCAGAACGGTCGCCTCTCGCCTCCAGAAACAATTTGGACAACTACACAAAAACAAAAAAAACAAAGCTCTACTATGGCTCCCTGAAGTATACGCACACACGCACACACACACAGAACACAGACATCAGCCTTACACAGGTTCATTGTGTGGCACAGACAACGTCTGAGATTAGACCCAGAGCCATATGAGGAAAGTTACAAGGAGACATGACACAGACAAGGAGGAGGCATGAAGCAATGCGCTGACAGGCAGAGAAAGACGGATAGACAGAGAGAGAGAGAGAGAGAGAGAGAGAGAGAGATCTCCCTCTCACGTTTACAAGGTGACCCTTGTCAGTCACTCAGTCAGACAAAAGGGCCGTGGGATTAGTTTTCTTTCTCTTTGTTCTTATTTCTTCCTTTTCCAATTTTCTCTCGCTCCCTTTTTTTCGTCGATTCGTCTCTATTTCCTGGCTCCTCTTTTTTATGTCCGCTCCTCCCCCCTCCTCCGTCTCTCGTCTTCTCCCCCAGAGGCACCTGCGGTAACAGCCAACCAGCTCAGCTCCTTCTCTCTCTCTCTCCCTCCCTCCTTCTCCCCCCTCCCCTGTCTGCCTGGTAGCTATATTGACTTGACTGGACTTGATGGCATCACGATATAGTTCCGAACCTGTCCGATGATATCAGCATGAGAGTTCCTCGTTGTCCTCCTACGCTTTGGGAAGCTGTCGATGAGGAAAACACCAAACGAGGAGGAGGTCACTTTCCAAGCTAACGGGCCCGTGGCAATAACAAGTGTTCACTCATACTACACATTAAAGCAAAATTACACCACACTTGGTTTAAAATACCATATCAACTGCAGATCCTATTGCCGTGAACAGCAGTGCAACGCGACGACCCTTAAAGTGAAACAAACGGCACACCAGCTGTTTTTCGAGAAAATGCAGAGATGTGGTCAAAGAAAAAAGAAGAAAAGAAAGCCCTCTAAAAACCTCCAGACTCGGCTTGGGTGCTGACTCAAGTTTCCGTCTGCAGTCAGAGTTGACTGACTGGAAGACGAGGGATGTCACTGTGTTGCTCTCCACACGCTTCCTTTCTCAAAGTCATCTGTCTATCCTGGTGAGAAGAGGAGAAAACAACTAAGCGGTTGGTTTCGCTTGACAAACGAGGCCATATTTGGAAGTAAATGTGTTTAATAGACTTGTTTGGGTGGTTCTATTGCCTGGCGTCAGGAACAAGACTAGAAGTTCTAGAAGTCAGGTTCTCTTCTCTCTCAGTGTAAGAAAGAGGACAGAAGTTCGGTTCAGTTGAAGGAATCAAAATGTTTTATTAAGGATATTGTGATTATTACGAATAAAAAGGGTGTTGATATATGAGCTAAAGCCAAGCTGTTAATGGAGGTGTCCCCGCCCCTGTGCGTGTTTCTGCAGATGGAGCGCAGTGAGACGGTGTGCCAGTACTGTGGCGTCAGCTACCTCATCCTCCACGAGTTCCACCAGCTCCAGACCAAGCTGGCCCGGATGGAGGCTGAGCTCCAGGAGCAAAGGGGGGCCTTGCAGCGAGAGCAGGCCCGGCGAGAGGCCCTGGAGCTGAGCAGGCAGGAGTGGGAGGAGGCCCTGCGGTTGGAGATCCAGAGGCGGTCGTCTGCCGATGAAAGACGGCTCCGAGAGGAGCTGGAGAAGAGGAGTGTGGAGAAGGAGCGAGTGATGAGAGAGGGGTTCGAAAGGAGGGGGGAAGAGAGGAGGAGGGCGCTGGAAGAGGACTTCCAGAGAAAGAAGGAAGAAGGAGAGGAATCTCTGCGACGAGAGCTTGAGGAAAAAGCCACGGAGAAAGAGAGGAAGCAGAGAGAAGGGACGGTGAAAAGGAGCGAGGAGCGGGAAAGCTTTTTCCAACAGGAACTCCAGAAGACCCACACCCTCTTGGACGAGGGGAGGGAACACCTAAAGCAGCTGGTGGAGAGGTAAGGTGTGTGTATGAGTGATGCCGGCCACCAGATCTCATCTCACATACGCCCGTGCATTCCTTTCCCGATGTGAGAGCCTCTCTGATTCCAGTCTTTATGTCCGCAATTATCCCATGAGCCACGGAGGGAACGCGCAATGACACCTCACCGACGCAGACACACACCGGCCTGTCCCTCCATCTGGGCCTGTGTGTGTGTGTGTGTGTGTGTGTGTGTGTGTGTCTGACGCAAATGCTGGGCTCTAATTATATATCCTGCGGCTCCACACAGTCATCTCTCTGGAAAACAGAAATGACTGTCTCACAGGGTGACAGTTTGTTAGCGGCCACCTAGAGATATGGTGGGGGCCAACCTCGACGGCCACGACACCCACTTTTCAGAAGTTAGGGCTCGACACTGTCACTCGGCCTTTAAACCCATGTGTGTGTGTGTGTGTGTGTGTGTGCATGAGAGAGAAAGCGTGTTGTTCCGTGGTTGAGGGTGCTTGCAGCAGACAGAGGTTGGGAAACTACCATGCTTCACCTCCTCCTCCTCTTCCCCCTGTGTCTGAAAGCCGCCGACCTGCCGGTGAACTACTGAGCATGA
>JAPMUY010006627.1:242500-245000 GCA_026901105.3 Galaxias olidus
CCTGACAGAGACGGGCCATCTAGGTTAACACTGCCTGGCAAATCAAAAGGGTGCATTTTCAATTTGTGTATGAGTTTGTGTATGAGGGGGATGCTTGTGCATTTTTGTGTGTGTGTGTGTGTGTGTGTGTGTGTGTGTGTGTGTGTGTGTGTGTGTGTGTGGATGCTGTTGTTGTGCCCGTCCTGAGTCCTGGGGAGGCTGCTGATTGGGGCTGCTGGTAGGTGGTGCTCTAATCTGACACGCACTGCACTGGCAGAGATCTACCTTATTTTTACATCAACCAGCCCTGGGGTTGCAGGGGCTCCACACACACTAATATACACGCATCTCTCTCACAAACACACAGACACACACACCCACACACACCCCTCCCAAGGCAGCATTCTCTCTGATCTGGCTTTGGGGCCGATGGGGACAGATGGGTGAACAGTGGGAGGTTGGGCTGCTGTCACAAACACACACACACACACACACGCACACACACACGGGCTGGCATGCTCACTCAGACAGACTAGCAGACTGGCAAACATGCATGCAGACAGGCTCAAATGCTCAACGGAAAACTCCCACACTATCTGTCTCCACCCCACACACACACACACACACACGCACACACACACACGGTTCAGTGGCACACACGCATACTTATTTACTTATAAACAGTCGAGGGCTTCACGCTCCCTCATTCCTCGTTCCCACACAGACTGTACCCTGACGGGATTATTAGTCTCACACGCAGACTTATTATCACACACTGTCACGCCGCTGTAGCTGTAGCTCTCCTTCACACAACACACACGAGCACACACGCACACGCAAGCACACACACACACAACACAACGAAATCAGAAGGAGAGCCTTGTTTTAAATAACAACAGCTCTTTACCACAGTTAAGTCATACAGTAAATACTGGAGCAATTAAGTAAAAAAAGTGCCTGTTTTCTCCACAAGAGACAGTGTCAGTGGGGGCCTGGTTGATGAAACAACCTGACTAACAGAGAAACAACAGGGGTGGGATTTCAACCAAACTATTGTCTACATGTTGATAACGCACAAGATATTTGATATTAATCAACCAACTGTCAAGTTTTAATATTACATGCCACAGTATAAAGTATGGATACACCGATTGTGAAATTCTGAGCGGATACATGACGTTTAAAATAAAGATTTGGCTAATAGCCAATACTGATGTCTTTTTTCGATTTTCATTGTTGTACCAGGGAACCAAAGAAATCTTCGTTGGCATTCTGAGCTGGTTTAAAGTCTTTTAGCTCTTCATCGCACTCATCTTTGAATGAACACAAATTCAATCATGCAAATTTATGAAACAACCCTGATGTGACTCAACAGATTGGCCACAGTCAAAAAGGCAAATATTGGCCAATACCGATGCAAGGCTGATACACAGCTGCTTCCCTGGTATATAGCACCATGCTATAAGCAGTGAAGGGAGTTCATGTTTTGGCTCATACCTCGGCGTCACAGTGAGATGGAATGGCACCTTTATGTGAGGGTAAATCACTTATTCATTTGTGTCTGTGACAACCTTTCAACCCCCCACACATGTAACTCAAACCACATTCTGCTGTCATTTCAAAGATATGTCAATCAAAAATATCTTGGTTTTTAAACGCCACAAAATTCCTAACAAGGTTTCCCCAGGCCAACGCACAGATATGTAATATTAGCTCCAAACGGCTGTCACTTAAGAATTCTTATGAATCCTGATGGTAAAGTTGATTTGAAAGAAGAAGATCAGTAAGCAGCCACTGTACCCAAATACATTTTTTAAATAAAGAATAAAGACCAACAAGTCTAAGAAGGATCTATGCTGACCACTGGCTTCTTTTTCAGCATGAAAATGCCTTTATTAACTCTGGTAGACTTCCTAGTCTGACAACATGTGACCGAATCCAGTGCTAACGTTTTCTTTAATTCAAAGGGCTCATGACAGTGCGTCATGGAGAGGTCTAGGGGTATATTAGTCTCTCTCTCTCTCTCAATCTCTCCCCCCCCTCTCTCTCTCTCTCTCTCTCTCTCTAAGCTTGTCTGAGTGGGAGACAGGATTCTCTGCAGTCTACCCTCCAGTCATATTAAAAGTCAGAAACCACAAAGAGTGTGCAAGAAGCCAACTTATAAGGTTGCACATGCTTTAGGATTGTAAAATATTCAAATGAAAAATACAGTTTTGCTTTAAACAAAAAACAGTGTCATGAATGTTTGCTAGGATATTGTCAAGCCCCACTTTTTGAATTTTTCTTTCTTTCTTTCTTTCTTTCTTTTTTCTTTCTTTCTTTCTTTCTACCTTTCCTTCTTTCTTTCTTTCTTTCTTTCTTTCTTTCATTCCTTAGGCTGAGGAGCAGCGATACAGAGAAGGAAGAAACAAAGGGGCTTCTGGGTATAGAGAGAAAGCAAGGCCAAATGCTCCGGTAAGGTAATGAGTGGACGAGAGAACAAGAGGAGAGAGAAAAGAGAGAGAGAGAGCGGGAGAGAAAA